>WEIT01021985.1:118221-136783 GCA_013389985.1 Dryoscopus gambensis
GAGCAGCCCGTGGCGCCGGGCGAGGACAGCAGCGGGCGGCCTGTGCCGGCCTCCGGCTCCCTGCTCCGCGCCCCGCTCCGCATCCAGGCGTGGTGTCGCTGCTGCTCCAGAGCCTTTCTGGAAGAAGACGATTTGTTCTTGTACCTGAAGCAGGTGATGTTTATGCAGAGACATCTGAATGACAGCAGGAGTGAAGGACAAATCTAATAAAGCCTAATAAACCGTGAGAGTCTAAATGTCATTAAACTTACAAAGATGAGAATCCAAATCACCAAAAAGGTAAATGTCTTCATTAGCCTGATCTCTGAAGACTGTCGAACATTTCATTAATTTATAATTTATGATTGTTTGACAAATATTGAAAAGTATGTAAATATGAGGGGGATAATGTCTTTTCTGCGGGAGATAAGGAAATGACCCAAACTGTACGTGCCTGCTAGATTACACACGAGGTTCCATCTATCTGTTATCAAACTGTGCTTTCCCTTTATACAACATATTGTGCAACTGACAAGTGAAATAGTGCAGATAAACCAATGGTTTAAAACGTAATAAAGACAACAGCCATTTGCATTTTTTACATTTTATTACAAAGGTAATTTACTATGACACATTTCTGAATGTAATTTATGAAAACATTTTAAGGCAATTATATAATGTATACAGCACTCGGAGACAGAAAGTCAGATAAATAATAACCTTATGGATCTTTAGAGACTTTCTATAACGCTGAAAATATAGACTTTTGCAGGAACAGCAGTAAAACATAAAATCATAGAAATAAAATGCAGAGTGATGTAATAAAGAGGAAATGGGTGTACTTCGAAGTGGAATTGCAACATTAGATATTCAAGGAAACAATTTCATCTATTCCAAAGAACTAGATCATCTCAGAATATTTTTTTCCCTCCTCTGCGTTGTGAGATAGACTTCTAAAAGAAAAGAGGATTTCTGAGCAAAACGTCTTGCACCCCAGTCCTCTTTGGTGGACCAAGAAGTGGACGTTCCGGTGGGGACCCCGGGGAGGCAGGGAACGGCCTCCCCTTGCTCTCTTGTGACAAAGGCGAATTGCGAGTTTATTATCACTTCTCGGAAAGCGAGGGGGGCAGCAGGCGCTGTTCGGCGTGGGCAGAGGAGGCTGCACGGGGCCGGGGGCGCGGGCAGGCCCGGGCAGTGCGGGCCGCTGCCTGCCTTCTCCGCATCCCACCGGCTGAACCCGGGGAAGGTTTCCACAGTCCCCCCGCTTCTCTGCACAGCGCACACTTGCTCACGCCCCAGTGAAGTCCACGGCGAGACGGCCACTGGTTTGGTGGGCGAGGGGCACAGGATGGCTTCCCGGATAGGGTCCTGTGCCCCCTCTGCCCGCCCCCCCGGCTCTCCGCGGCTGGCGCAGGAGCGCTTCAGTGCTTACCGTGGAGAGCAGGGAGATGCCTAGAAGATGATGGGACAGCATCGCCCGATAAATGTCTCCATGGGCCTCCAACAAGGTATTTGCACACGGAGGGTCAGCAACCCATCGCGTGCAACTGCCTTGGGTTTGGGTTTTGTGTTTGAGCGTATTTTCCCAAAGCCACCCAGTACACAATAAGCCACGGAGCTTTCTAAAAGCCCCGCATTTCCCAGAATGGGCTCTGTGTCTTTGTCTTTACATAAAACAGTGCCCGTTGGCCAAATGTGCCTTGTAACGAGCTTGTAAAACAAACCAGAAATCTCAGCTCGTCCTCGAGACTAAAACCAAGTCCCTTTATTCCCAAATCTTGCAAATATGTTAGGAGTGTTAGAAGTGGGACTAAAAAGCCTCCTAGCAGAGCTGGTTACCTGCTGTGAGCCTCACTGCCACAGACCCTTTCACCAGACATATTAAATCTCTTACCCTAAGAAAACAGGCACTTGTCACAATTGAAACCCGACGTATCGGGCAGCGGGATGTAAGACTTTAGGGAACTATTTTCCGCAGAGGTCCGAACACACCTCTTCGAGAGGCCTGCAGGGTCTGCCCAGCGTTTCTAAGGGCCATGTCCAGAGTGTGTTCCAGAGAGGTGGCCCTCGACGGCCTCCCCTGTGCACAGCCAGCACTTCTTCCTTGGCCTGGCGCTTAGTTGTTTATGGAGTGAAAGAGGTTGCGATGAGATGGCTGATGATTTCCCCCCCAGAACCTCGTTTCTTATGCTCCCCCTCCCCGTCGGGTGTCCCGGCTGTCTCCCCTGACGGCAGATCCCGGTGCCTGCCCCAAACCCGGGGCTCTAGGGCACGGCCGCCGCCGCGCTGCCCGGCCTTGGGAATCGCCACCCCGGCCCCCCAGCAGCCGAGGCGGGGGGCCGCCAGCTCTCCTCTCCCCCCCTTCGGCAGCACACTGTCATTCTTTCCCATCTCTGGAGTATGTGTTTTATTACAAATTATTTCATTTGATGAGCAACATTCCCGCCACGCTGAGCAGTCTAAGTGGAAAAAGGTCTACTTGGCGTTGCAAAACAGTTTCAATGATAATAGTTAAAAAAAAAAATTACAAAGTCAACTACGCTCGCACAAGAATATATAGATATCGCCAGAAGAGCTGAGCTGCCTTCCACGGACCTGGGCTGCTAGGTTTTCCACCCAAACTATCCCTCATCTTTTTATCTTTTTATCTTTTTATCTTTTTATCTTTTTATCTTTTTATCTTTTTATCTTTTTATCTTTTTATCTTTTTATCTTTTTATCTTTTTATCTTTTTATCTTTTTATCTTTTTATCTTTTTATCTTTTTTATTTTTTATTCTTTTTTCTTTTTTTTTTTTTTTGATGGGGACAAGGAACAAGACGTCTCCTGTCCCACCATCCCACATCTACTGCCAGGGCAGGTCCTCCCCGTCCAATCCTCACACGGCTGTTTCTGACTATCTTGGATAAAGACTGGCAATTTTTCAAAACTGGCAAAATGTCTCCTGTAGTTTAAGTTCAATATAGGCCAGGTGATGGAAAGACACTGGCAACCTTTTTTTTTTTTAGGGCGTAAATGATTTCTTACAACACTCGCGGGTTTGTGACTTACAACGAAAGGAGGAAAAAAGGCAGAGACGGCCGGAGGCTGGGCTGAGAGAAGCCCACCGATCCCTGAGTCATAAAAGCATACAATGAAAGGGCTTTATTGTCTCTCGTTAAGCAGTTCATAAGTGACCCCGTTTATTTCTGAATAGCCATGTTTTGATGACTTATAGTATATGCAAAAACAAACTTTCCTGCGGTGTTTTTTTCTCCGTCATGCTTTTCTTTTCAAACAGCCGGATGATTTTAAAAAGAAAAACACCCAGAAATGATAAATCGCGTCGCATAGCTAATGGCTGGAGGGCGCGTTTACCAATTCATAATCATTTATTCTTGGTGATGTATGACCCTTACTCTTAAATCTCAAAAGCTTCTATTTGAAGGTGTAAATAGCTTTTTCCCCCCTTGCAGTAAACCTTACTGCATTAGCAGTGATTGATCTCCTGTACAATTCGTCCCAGAGTGCTATTTTAGAGGGGGAACACTGGCTTTTGGAGATTAACTGGGGAGTCTGTTACATATTAATGAACCTAGGAGATATACTAACGTTTTGGTAATTTAGTTATTTGTGTCTATAGCTTTCGCCGTTATTTTCTCTTAGACCCCCGCGGTTGTTATACATCGAATTAAAAAGTGGTCCTTCAGCATCATTTTTTCAGTGGCAACTAAATGCCATTTAATGTGAAAAACAAATGTTGACTTGTCTCTTGAAGGAAGTGTGTTTCTTGGCAAGACATCAAAGTGTTTTAAACTGTATTAGAAGGGTTTGTTAGTTTTCTTACCCGGAGCCTACGGTAATGTAGGGAAACAGCCTCTCGGTGGAAGCACCCGTCGGAGGGGGGAGCGGGCGCTGCGCAGTGCTGCACATAGGTGCACGCTCGAGAGGCGGCTTTAGCTGCAGCAGGAATGCCCCTCTTCGCTGGGATTACAGCCTTGATTAACGTGCTAATGAATAGGGATGTTAAAGAGTCGTCCGGAAACCCGTCTGTGAGAAGGAGGAGTGAGAAACTCCTAGGTTGGGCTTAGCCTGCAGAGAGAGCAACTTCACTAAAATGCCATTAACCTACTGCTCCTTAGCAGACACTCGGGCAAAGCACCTCGAAGATGTCTGAGAAAGAGCTGAGGTGGAAGCAGGGGGTGGAATCCCTGCTGGGCTCTCGCCTCTGCCCCCGCAGCTGACGCAGGGCTGAGGAGCGGGCAGGGCAGCCTGGAGCCGCCGGGCCGGGCACCGCGCACTCGGCGCCGGGGCAGCCGCTGCCCCGCTCCTCGGTGGAAAAATTGTATCGGGGAGATGGCAGCGTGGGGGACAACGCAGCTCGGTGGTTTTTTTCAGTGGTTCCGCTCCCTATTAACTTTGACATCTTTCTCGGGCTTATAAATTAGAGTTCATTATCCTCGAAGGTCGTTAAAGTAGGCAGCTCAGCTAAGAATTAATGCGTGCAAACCCGCTCGCTACAGCTGGCTTCGCCCTGAGCTGTCTGATGGCCTTAGGAAGTTGGCGGAGGCTTCAGTCACTCCAGTGGTCAAAGAGAGATACCAGTCCCTTCTGCCCTCCTCCTCGCCATTTATCGCCCGTAGAAGGTTGAAACGCAGCTGGCCACCAGCCTGGAGAGAGCAGCGAGCAGATTCCCAAGGCAAATGGACCTGCCCTTATTTTTGAAGGAAACAAACGTGTTTCTTCCCCCGCATCCTGTCCCAAAGTTAAACATTTGTTTAGGACAAACTCGAGAAGCAACAGTCTTTGCGAGAACTTTGTTTTCCCCTTCCCCTTGTGAATAACAAAGTGGTCATAGGCTACTCGGCCAGTTGGCGAGGAGAGAACTTTTGTTTTCTGGGGCGATTTATGTTCTTTATAAATATGTGGTTTGGAAAATAAAAAGAGACTTGAAAACGTTGTTACAATGAAAAAGGACAAATTAGAAGACATTTTCTGTGATCAAAGGAGGAAGAGAAAGCGAGTAGGGGTATTCAAAAAGCTTGACTTATTCACACAACTCCTTTGGAGCCCAGGGGCAACAAGCGTGTCTTACATTGAAAAGGCGGCTCTATTCAGAGTGCAGGTGCGAAGTGGTGTGGCACATTCTGCCACATTATGTAAAGGTTGTTGGAGATTAGTGTTCAGACTTAATAACTAAAGCGCTTGATTTACATTGGAAAAAAGCCCCCTCATCCGTGAAAGCAAAATAATTTAACGCGTGATCATTTCGAGTGCTGCTGATATCCTAATACTTGCATTGTTCTCGGCCAAGTACTAGAGGAGCGCGGATTGATGCTTTTGGGAACCTATCATTTACAGCCACTGAACTCTGCTCAGAACTGGAGGTCTAGAGGGGAGATAAAAGAGGGGCACAAGAGAAAAGTTTCGCATTAGGGAAAAAATAAAAAAGAAAGAAAAAAGAGATAGAACAATATAAATGTGACACTTTTCCTCCTCCCCGCAGAGGACTCCATGCCTCCTGTCCAGTGCCAGGGCAAAGCAGCGTCCAGGTCTACGGAGACGAAAATTGGGCTCAGGTCTCAGGCTCTTCCCTACTCCGCCTTCCCCCGTCGGAACAGAATTACTTACCTTACTAATTATTCATATTTATGTAAATGTCATTAGTTAATGTAACTTTCCATAAAAAGATAATCAGGCGAGAACGGAGCATAGGTATTACCTTAAGTGCATTGGCTCTGGTTGTTTCATTCATATGTTAATACACGTGATGCAGTCGTGCCAGGCGTGGGGAGGGTGGAGAGGAGGGGAGAGGAGGAAGGCAAGGGAAAGAAATTAAATAATAATAACAAAGCCCCACAAAGGCTTTAAGTTTGCATCGCGGGACCAAGGAACACGATGCCTTCTGATGCGCTGAACAAAGGGAGACCCGGCGCCGTCCCAGGCGCGGCGGCTGTCCGGGCATTCCGGCAACTTTGGGTGGCTCTTTTTTTTTTGTTCGTGTCCCCTCCCCTCCTGAAGGAGAATTTTATGCTTCAAACCATTTCGATCTACCCAAATCCTCGTGCCAAGCCTAGTCCCTCAATTCCCGAATGACTCGAATTAAAGTATCTTTGTACGGGACACGCACCAATTAAAATTGCAATACCTTTTTGCATCTCCCTCTTTAGTGTAAGCATTTTAGGGCCATTTCCATAAATTCTCTGCGAGAATAAAGGCTATAATGGGAACAAGGTGAGAAAGCTGTTAACCATTGTTTCAGCAAGAAAAGGTCGTAAGTCAGGCAATTGGTGTCTGACCTGTCAGGATAAGGTATAAAGGCTTTATTCATGCAGTCGCTCACGATTTTCTCAGCTCTCACAAAAGTGTTTTTATGATTCTGTTTTCTTACCTCGTTCCTTAATTAAAAAGCTGAATGATTAGAATAGCACCTGCATAATGTCTGAACGACGCCTGCATACTAATTCGCGAGTCTTTACATCTAGTAATTATAACATAAAATCAGAGATTGAATAAAACAGAAGGATTTTGCCCCTAAAGCCCTGCTAATCCCCTTTTAAAAGAGTCTGCTGAAATAATTCAGAACAGTTTCCGGAAGTTGGATTACCGACTCTTTTTTGACTATTTACAATGAAATGATATTTCACACTTAAAGGACTCTCTGTATTTCTACAACAGGTTTTTTAAGGTGGCCTGTTTTCTAGACAATAACAATCCAGTAATTCCTTTCTTTTCCTACCAGTTTTTTCCCTCTTCCTCCCAGCAAGATTTTCATCTTTATCAAGCATATGCGAGGATTAATCTGTCCTCAGGTAGGGATAACAAAACCTCCCCCCTTGAAACCTCCCTTTGACTCCCCACTCCGGGACTCCCCGTGACGAGGGAAGAGGGAGGGCTGCGGGCGGGCAGCCCAGTTGTGCCTAAGTTCAGATGCACCCTGTTTCCCGGCCGCTCGCGGGAGCAGGCGGTGGAGCAAGGAGCTCGCATTGCTTCACTGTTGCCCCCACCCAGGGCTGACAATAATTTTAGCCAGGAGACACTAGTCAAAAGTTGAAGACTAATTTTTTTGTGTATCTCCCCGAAACAGTCGGGGGGATGATGGGGGAGTGGTAGTGTCCCCGCTTTTGTCTGTGTTCCGGGCGTGCTGCAGCAGGTATCCTAGGGACAGCAGCGAGGCAGGGGAGGCAAGGGGGGGCAAGAGGGAGCTGCTGGCCGCTGGCATCGCTGTCCCGGAGGCCTTCCCCAAGCCGGGCGGGCGGCGCAGCCCCGCAGGGCTCAGCCCGGCTCCCACTGCCGGGGGCTCAGCCCGGCCCCACAGCGTGGCTTGCCCGGTCCGGGCAACCCGCAATGACCCGGAGACGGGGTTTGCGGCAGTATAGAGCCGATCCTCTGGATAACATTGACTAGGGGGGAAAGAAAAAGAAAATCTGCCGGTCTATTAGAGCGTCGTATTTATTTTAGAAAAAAGGTTTCCTTGTAGATGGGCGAGCTCCAGCCCGGCCATGCGGTTGGCTGCCTCATGACGAAGAAGAAAACGAAGCTGATGCGCGGATTTTGAAACGCGGGAGCTGGTGCCCGCACCCTCTGCAGCTCCACTGGGTCTCAGCGCCTGATGCAGAGGAGCCAGCGTGGTCCTGGCCTCGGAGCGGGGTGGATCCAAATGTAGAAGTTGAGAATAAAGTCAGCCTCACGGGAAGTTGCAGAGGTTGCTCTGAGATGCTGCCGTCATTAGGAACACCTTAGTGTGTCGTGCCATTATTTTTAACTGTTACAGGGCTGCTTTCGCGGTGACTTTTTTCCTTCCCTCTCCTTTTCCTCCCATAGCATAATCCTGCAAAAAACCTCTAAATCATCTACGGGAAAATGGAGTCAACGTGTCATTCAGCATTAAAAATCTAAGGGCTTTAACTAAAAGCTTTAATTGCTGTCCTGGCCCCATTATAACCATGGGAACGACATACTCTGTAAGAAACTCAGAAATGTTACATATCGCTTTAGCAGGTGCTGCCCTTGTTTGTTTACTCTACCTTACTTGCATTTATATGCCAGGAATATTATTTCACTAGGCGACACTGGGGGGAAAAAAAGGGTGTAAATAAACTAACATATGGCCCAGAGGTTTTAGAGGAGCAGGAGCCGCTTAGTAAGTCATGTGGGTGATACTGGGAATCTGTCTTCCGTCCTTCCCCCACTCCCTCATAACCTCCCTCTCCCTGTGTTTTCCTTCTACCTTCTCACGATAAGTCACGCTTGTGTCGCGACCGGCTTTGGGGCACCAGATGTTTTTTCCTTCGGACTGCAAAAATCTGGGCAGCGCAGGGGTGGGGAGTGACGGACGCAGGTCTGTGTGCTTGTGCCTCTGTGTGCAGCTGGAGAAAACCCGTTGGCATAACAAATGTGTGTGGGGATGTGTGTGCACACGCACACCAGCCCCGGACATGGTCGATCCAGGTGGGGGGGCTCGGCCCCGGGAAGGGGCGCCAGACCGAGCCAGGCCGTTCCAGGCTGGGCGGCCCCTTGGGGCGGGCGGCTGGCGAGGCGCCGAGCAGGGTCGAGCAATCTGGCGCCCACAGAGACGCTTGTCAACCTTTTTTTGTTGTTGTTTTCAATTGTAATCAGTTTCAGGGTTTCTCTCCCAAAAAGCCCAACCGGGGTTGAGCCCCGCTCCGTCCGGGAGGTGTAGGGTGTTCAACCGCACGCTGCACCTCCTTCCCCTCCGCTTCTCTCGGTAAGGTGGCGGAAACGGGTCTCGGTTACTGATTCATATTTCTAATCTTCCCTTCCTGAACATACAATGTGCTTTTGTTAAATGAATGGTCTTTAATTAATGCACTTGCACAATGCAGGGCCTTGCATGGGGATCGATGATAGGAAGCAACAGGGGATGGTTCCCTCCAAAATGGTTTGTCAGCATTGAGAAAGAAAAGGCAATGTCTATAAAAGGGCCACTAATAATGCCCACACGTCTCTCACCATGTTGTCTGAGGGGACATTCCTTCCCTTGTTGACAGTCAAGTGTAATAAGTACATGTCTTCGCTCAATCATTATAGACCATAGAATTGTATTCTTTAATTAGCATGTACTGTTAGCCTTCTTTTCCTTTATGGGCCAATTTTTGACTTTTACAGACCAGCAAAAATGTTTTCCTTCATTTCTTTCTCTTGAATTCTATTATTTCTTAAATTATTTTCCTCCTTTCTCTCTCTCCCCCTTCATGTAGTCAAATGTATTCTCTACTGACAATATTCCTGGCAGCTAAAGCCAACTTTTTGCCATCTCTCTGTGTTAGGCAACTTCTTTCAAGTTTTCCTTTTTTAAAAGGAATCAAGGCAGCGCATGCGCAAGGCACCCACCGGCTTCGGGCCCCGGTGTGCCCGAGGCTGCTGCATCCCTCCAAACAGCAAAGCTGGCGTTTGTCATGTGAAGGGAGCTCTGAGCAGGTTTGGGAGCTGCAAAACCCTGGAACGTATTAACAAGGGTCAGGAGAATACTCAAGGCAAAGAAGGCTTACTTTCAGATTACTTTAGCTGACAAAAGAATTCCCTCTCTTAAAAAAGAAATAAAATGCCCTAAATCCTCCTAGGAACCTTATAAAAAGGCTGTATTTCTCTGTGATGGGGACACATTCCGGACGGAGAGAGATTCTTCAAAAGAACACTTGCATCCTGTGAAACAGCAACCCTTCGGGCAGAGGGGAGCAGCAGCCCCTCGGGATGGCCCCACTGAAAACTCACGCCAGTCCCCTGCGCGTTGGTGCCCAGCATCCCGGTGTTAGTGTCCCCAGCGTTGCGCAGTGCCCGTGAGGAGCCAGGGTGCCACTGCAGGGGTAACCGGGACACACACCCACCCCAGAGGGACAGGGCTCCCTGAGTGACGCTGGGCTCTGTTTCCGCAGCCGGCACCTTGGTCAACGCTTAAAGTACAATTGGTTTGAAGTCTGTGATCTGAAAAATGTTGTCTCAGAAACGAAGCCAAAGCAGGGTTTTGTTTTGTTTTGTTGTTTTAATGAAAATGCCAACCTAAAACGATTAACATTAAAAAAGGTTAAAGACCAACAAAAAACCACTCATTAATACTTGATTGTACACCACATTGATAGTACACAGGTTTGGGGATTTTTTTTTCTTAACTAATATAAAAACCAACAGAAAGACAAGGTGGATTACACAGTGTTTTAGGAATGGCTCGGTATCATCAGTACAAACACATATTTTAAAAGTGCACATTTGTAAAAATAATCATAGAAATGAAATGCTTATAAATATTTATTGTAAAAAAGATCCAAGTATTAAAAATAAATAGCATGTTCAAGCACACAACAGAACATTCCTTCATTACTAAACATGTGATAAAGAAAAATAAGGAATATAAGAAGTCTGGAAAGAGATACAGCATACCAACATTGTAAATATTTTTCTGTGAGCTGCATTTTTCGGAGGCTTCTTCTCTGTACAGTTCACAAAGAATGTGTTAGATTTTCCCATAAATATGACAAGATCTAAAAATAATAACAATAATAATAGTAATACCCACTTTACTCTAATTTGACTCTGTCTTTACTCAGAAAAGGTCCCATTAAATTAATGATTTGGCTTAGAACGGCAGGATTGGGCTCAGATAATTCTGTAACAACTAAAACAGAAGTACACTGGTGAGTTACAACTTCAAGGAATTCATATTCCGAACAGGGCATTGCATGATCTCCAATGAGAAACTACTAAATAAAACTTGATCAGGGAATCATTTCCGTACAACACCGTTATGTTTATAAAATGAAGATACAAAAGGGATGCAGTTCGACTATCCTTACAAGTACGGACAATAAAACATGAGAGCATATGGAAGCCATCACTTTGAATGCATTAACAACTTCGATACATTGCAGTATATACATGCTTGATAGGTATTCAGACTCTCAAATGATCAAAAATTTTACTCTGTGTCTACACTCTTGCTTTCACTCTACTGGAAAGAAAACATTTGTTGGTCACATAGTGGTGTTAATGAAACCCAACATTTCTGCCTTCGCCCGAGAATCACATTCTGTGCAGAGTGTGTGTAGGAATAATTTATTAGACGGAAAAGTTTGGAGGATGAAATGTAAAAATAATGGACATAATTTCAACTTTCGAACTGTAAGGTCATACAGACATCTATGGACATCTGTACACAGAGTTTCACGCAGACACAGCCACATATATCCAGATGTATATCTGTACACAGGATTCGATAGTTTGGTATTTTCTGCACCCTCTGGGCCCCTAAAGTTATCTTTAAAAGTTTGATTTTATCTCTTTAGAAACGGTTTAAAGCTAACGGGCAGGGTGAGTTTGACAGAGAGGAGAACAAATCGCTGACAAAGAACCTTTTACGTTTCATCAGCGTTGTTAGGACGACGAGCAGGAATTTCTCAGATAATAACTCCCACTTCAAAGATTTCTCAGCTCAATAGAAATTGGACCATCCTTTTTATTCAACCACAAGGGCTGGCACTAAAGACGACTCAACTGTTTGAATTTTTTTCCCCGTGTTTATTTTTCCCCTATTCACTAGGGTACTTGGATAAAATAAACAACAAGACAATTACTGGAACATGGACTTCTAACTTTCCCGGGCCCATAGCCCAGCGCCCATGGCCCCGGCCATGTGGGTGTCAAGTTCCCCCGCACCGCGGAGCCTCCGCTTGCTGCCGCGCAGTGACAGCGGGACCGGGCAGAGTGGAAAGGGGGGTACGGGTATCTCCCCCCGGACCTCACTCTGATTTCAAGGTCCTGGGGGACTTCCATCGGGACACCTACTCCCTGAGACAGAGGCAGCCCAAGGAGGGGGATCTTCCAGTCCCCATTCTATCTTCCCCTCCCAACTTGATGGGGAGGAAAGGGAAGCGATTCTCAGCCTTTGTGGCCAGTTTTGCTGATAGAAGCTGATCAGAAAGGCTGGGGACAGCGGGCGGGAGCTCCACAGAGCTTGGGGGCTGTCTGTCTCTTACTTTGGGGAGACAGAGACCGGGGCTACAGCAGCGGAACTGAGCCCTCTTTGAGGGGAGGGTGAAGCCCGGCGAAACCCAGCTTTGCCAAAGTGCATTAGGTGGAGGAAGTCTATCTCTAGTGGGGAGCAGATTGAGTGTATTAAGCTAGCATGAAACCAAAGGTCAGTGCAAATGTATCTTAATAGACTGTCTCAAATGGAGTGTGCCTCCTTTGAAGGCCGCTTGATATTGCTGTCCTCATTACCATAGCGATCCTAACGTGGCATGCTGATGCACCATAAAACTCACACTTTCAACCCCAAAATCAGGCCCTTTGAACAACCCGAGCTTGATTAGACCTTTCTCCTTTTCTTTCCCCCCTTAAAAACCATTTCCTTGCCTTTAGAAACTCGCCCTCAAATCCCAAATGCATTCTCTGATCCTGGCAGAAAGCAGAAACAAAAGTGAGCTGAGGCGACGGTTCAAGCGGGCCTTTTCTTCCTGACAGTCTTATCCATTTTTATTATGGTCTGGAACAAGTGCCCTGTTCGCGTGGGTTTTGTTTACCGGAAATTAAATGAAAATGATTTAGTTCGTGTCAAACAAAAATATATACTTGTATACACAAGAAAAAGGGCCTGTTAGACGTAAATATTATGTCCTTAATGAAAAGACTGGACGGGCTCCAGACTTCGCCTTTCACTATTTAAGTATGACTTGCCTATTGCCATAGAAATCCTAACTTACCATGAAGATTCACCGTTGTGAAGAAATACTTCTTTGTGCGAGCTTGCTTTGATGTCTAAGGCATAAGATTCAGGCTTTCAGCTGCGTCTGTCTAGATTACCTTGAGAGCAACGGGGTAGACATCTGTAACAAGCAAATGAAAAATTAAAGGTGATTAGCCCACATATCCAAATACTTCTGTAAATAGAGAAATAAAGAAATAAACAGATCTCAGGACATGATGGCAACTTCCTCCCTACCCACATCTGGCTTCTGCACTTCTCGATTTCCATGACACAAGTTTCAGGGGCTGGAGAGGGGCACAACTCTCTCCTGTTTAGGCTCCTCTTTCTCACATTGCTCTCACCTAGCTGATTCCCCAAGTGTATTCCTGGTAGCGACATGCTGTTGTCACTATCCGTGGTGTTTAAATATAGAAATTGTTGAGTTTGGGCAAATGAACAAAGGAATGTTGACTTGGTGCCTTGGGAGAAAAATACAGATGTATAAATAAGGAAAGCACTGGGCACTGGGGTGTTTTTAGTCACTGACTAGCTATTTATTTTCCTGTAGTTTTTGTATTTATAGGTATCAACATACACGTGTGTATGCGTGTGTGTGTACAGTTGTACCCACACAGTACCCCAGTCACCTGGGTGCAGAGGTGATCTGTCAGACACGAGAGGATGTGGTTACAGCAGCCTTCTGTCTGCTCTCCGCAAGCCATAGAAACCCCTTCCAACAACCCATGCTATTTATTTGCCTATACTATCTGGTATTCTTAAACATCATTAAAGTAATTAAAACGGCACCATTCGGTAGTTTCAAGCTACCTCAGTGGAGAGGTTTGTTTATTTATTTGGGGGTTTGTTTATTTTTTATCCCCCTCCCTTCTTTCTCTGAACCAGAGCAGTGAACCCTGTAGGTTTGGGACTCTGGGACAGGATGGAGATGCTAAAGCCGCGTTGTGGGAGCGGTTCATTTCTGCTCGGGGCTGTTCACAGGGCAGAGCCGTGGAGCAGCGGCCTCAGGTCCCGGCGCTGCCGGGGGCTGCCCGGCCCCCGCCCTGGCAGTGACGTCAGAGAATGGTCTCCCCCCACCCCGTCAGAACCGCCCCCCCCCGGGAGCTTCGGCGCCCACAGTTCAACAGGAGCCACACTCTGGGTGGGGACGGGCATGTTTAGGTATTAGAAGTCATTACCAGTGGGAGCTAAAATGGACAGTCAATCATCGCACCCCCCTGGGCCTTTCTTTATTAGGGACGACTGGGTGAGGGGATGAAATATATATATATTTGTATTTATATACAGAAAGAGGGAAAAGTAAGGAGATTCTTTACAGAAACGTCCATCGAGCGGGTTAATTAATCAAAAAATTTAATGGATCCATTTTGTACAAATTGGTAACAAATAATAGGTTTTTTATATATATATTTCTTAAAAAAACCACACTCTCACAGAAAATCGTGGGCGAACAGAACAGTGCAGCACACAGTACTGTTGACAAGAGAAAATCTGTACAGAGAAAATCTGTATGAAACCACTGAAGGGAAGGAGAAAGGAAAAGGGGAAGAGGAAGGGGAAGGGAAAGGAAGGGAATGAAAGGGAAAAGGACAGGGATAAGGAAAGGGAATGCAAATCAGTCGGCGTGTTAACAGACTGGAGCAAGGCGGTCAGAGTAGGGGTGTGTGGCACGGCGGGAGGAGGCGGCAGCGCTTCGGCCGAGGCGAGCGCAACCCTCCCGTGTGCACGGTGCCGGGGGCGCAGGCAGGGCCCACCCGCGCTCTCCGCAGCATCTCTCCCTCCGCCAAGCGCCTCTCGTTGCCACTCTCGCTCGGCTTCCCCGCGCCCGGCGCGGCTCTCNGGGAGCAGGAGGCGGGGGGCTCCCGGCCGGAGTCCGAGGAGGGGGACACCAAGGAGGGCGTGGAGGACTCGTAGCCGGAGCTGGGAGGAGGGGACTTGCAGTGCACTTTCATGTGTTTTCTCAGGGAGCTGGGGTGGGTGTAGGACTTGTCGCAGCCTCTCACTTTGCAGTTGTAGGGCTTGTCGCTGGTGTGGACATGCGAGTGCTTCTTCCTGTCGCTGCTGTTGGCGAAGCGCCTGTCACAGCCCTCGAATTCACATTTGAACGGCTTCTCCCCTGCAAGAGGCAATGGGCGAGCACAGCCATTAGCGGCGGCGGCGGGGCCGGGAGCAGCGCATCCCGCACCCCTCCCAGCCCACAGCCTCCCCGGACCCCTCTCTCCGGCCCTGACACGGCTCCTCTCCCCGCGGCATCTCCTCTCACTAACCCGGCCCTTCCCCGCGGGCCCCGCCGAGCATCCCCCGGAGCCGTGGCTCCGTGCCCACCCGGATGCGCGGCCGGCTCCACACGCAGAACGCCCTGCCCGGCCAGCTTCTCCTTCTCTTTTCCCTGCCCTGTGTGTGTGTCATCGTGGGGGTTTGTGCAAAAGACAAAGCTCTGAAACAAGGAAAACTTAGAGGAGAACTGCTCGTTGCGAGCAAACCTGTGCTGTCCCCACAGATTCCGAAATCCTGCAGGAAGAGCGGTCAGTGATTTATCCCTTCGAAGGCTTTTACGTTAAATACATTTCTCACAGTCCCCCAGGTGCACGTGGAAATATTTTTCATAACCTGGCCGAATCGTATTTCATCCACTTCATACTTGCACTGATTACAATGCCATGGAAGATCCACATCGCCTTCCTTTCCCCTCTCCCCAGCTTGCTGATACCATGTGCTAAAGTACGAAATATTTCAGAAAGACATCGATTGCGGGGGCAAAACAATAAAGATTCAGCAGAAGGATGACTAGGCCAGTGCACGGCACTGTCGGGAGGGTAGAATTCCCTTTTCATTTCAACTTACACAGTTATCGAAGGAATTGCAATTGGGATTGTCTGATCATATAGTGATGTTATGCATAATAGAAATACAATCATGTTGCTGGAGTCGTGTGAAAGTTTAACTTCAAATCGTGCGGACCTGGCACAGTAGACGAAATACAGAAGGTTTTCAAGGGAACACACCACAGCCAGCTTCAGCATGAAATGCTGACGGCATTATTGTCGCTCACAATAGAAAACTGCAAAACGCTGCTTGCCAAGAGGTACCCAAGTCCTGCACCAACAGACTATGAAAATAACCTCCTCATCCGTCAAAAGTCAAAAAGTATCAAGGCAGAGAGGACTCCACAAAAATACATGGCCTAACCTTAACGTGAAGTGCAAACAAAGCAACTGTGTTCACCATCATGGCGTATGTGGCCGAAAGGACTTCCAGTATTTGGTTTTGTGTGTTTGTTTTGGTTTGATTTTTTTAATTTCTTGGGCTGTGCTTTTGTGGTTGTCGTTTTTATTTTTTTTCCCTCTCAATTCGTCATGATTAAATTTAGGAGAGACTCAGCCTACTTCGGGCTTGGCTGCGAGCAGAGGCAAATAAAGGGAGGCATTCCAAATATTTCACATGAATGCACTTTATGCAAGGTGGGTGCGAAAGGCTCATGGCTCCGCGTTTAAAGTATGTCCTTTCCTCACTGGAATGAGGAGCACTGACATCCTGCACCGCTAACATTAGCACAGAGGATGGGTAAATACCTGGCGTTGGAGGGAAGGGAGAGAAGAGGTTAATAATAAGGTCTCTCACAAAACGATGCGGATTCTGTAACCAAATACTGTCGACATACAGCGGTGCATATGCATAGACACACGCCCGCCTATAATCTAATTAGAGCTCCACGTAAGGAAATAATTTGACCTTCAGCATCTAAGTTGAGACAACAAATCAAGGATATTAGTGTAGTACAAGCAAGCAGTAAGTTAGGAGACCCCAGGGAAAGCCATCCGCATAAGCACTCTGCTTGTGCAAAGTGAGTTCCATTCAGGTGAAAGCGGGCTGCGCCGCACTGCGCTTTGCCGAGTTGAAAAATGTTCAACTTCGCTTAACCCCCTGAAAGAGCCACTGAAAGGTCCGTCCGTGCAGCCGGGTTTCAAGTGGGAAGAGGGCAGCATTTTCTCAGCTGCCCGGGTTGCATTCCCTGAACGCCTCAATAAAGAGGAGACATCCGAGCCATTTGCAAGTATTCCTTTCGCGAGAGCAGGTTTTCTTACGCGGAAATCCCTGCCCGGCAGGGAGAGGACACTGCACAGGTCCCGGCTGCCGCAGCCCGGGCACGGAGCCGCAGCCACGCACAAAGTTCCGCGGGCGATGGAGACTCAACCGCCATTTTACCCCCACACTTGTAGCTGGGCAAAAGTGGTCAGTGAAACTCAGCTTGGAATTTGTGGCATAATCCCCCGTCTCCCGGAGTGGATTAAGGTATTTGCCAACTTCTCCGGGTGAGTGGTGGTGGGGGGAAGCCGGAGCTGGCGGCTCCCGGGCTGCGGGCGAGGCGCGGGGGCGGCGGGGGCCGCAGGGAGGGAGCGGGGCTCCGTCCCACGCCTCGCACTATTGTTCCTGGCCCTCAGGGAAGGCGGTGAAGTGATCGCAGCCCGTCCTGCTCGTCCCGCTGCCGCCGCCTTAACGGCCTTATCCTCCAACCTGGAAAACTCGTACATCGCCAGATATCCCTCTGCCTGCTCCCCAGCCTCGGAGAAATCAGAAGTCATTAATATTTAAGGAGGCAATAATTTTCCTGTTGAATCTAGAACTGTCTTCATGAATAATTCGTAGTGAGTTCTATTAGGGTTTCAGAAACATTGCGTTTTTGACAACTTCTGGGTGTTTAATAGAAACGGTGGAACCATAAAGGCCCTGCAGGAGTTTGCACAATACAGCAATTAATCACCGAGAAAGTTAAAGCCAAAAGTACAGACGTGCCGAATGGTGTTTAATAAACGCAAATCTCTGCTCTCGGGTTTGCCCTGAACCTGCATCTCCGATGTAGGTCAGTTTTCCCAAGAATTTAACCATTTTCTGCTTCAGAGACTTCAAACAGTGAGGCCGTTAAAGAGCAGTAAAAGTTTGTTTACTTAAGAAAAACACTGTCATTAAGAGATGAGCTCTCCCGGTTAATGGCTGTACCTGTGCTGATCCAACAAGGAACTGGCTGGGATACAAGTTACGTGACCCGGGGATACCCCTTTTTCGAGGAAAAAGGGGGCCAAGAAGGCAGCCGAGGAACACAACTATGCTGTCGTCCATCTCCTCCCCCCCAACCCCCCCCGCCCCGCACACTTGCTCCTCATAGAGCAATGGAAAAATAATGAGGTGACGAGTGACGGTCGCTGTAAAATCTCAGTGCTATGTTTAGACGATAGCGATACGAAATTAGTGTATGTTCTGCATATTATATCACGTCGCGCTCTATCATAAAAAAATGCAACTCCTGGAAGGTCAAGCCCTGCACCGAGCATGGGGGAAGGGGAGTTTTATGAACTGGAAGGCGAAAAAAATCGTTTGGCTGTAAGCAGATCTTACAATAGGATTATGTAGTTTCCCTCGCAGTGCATAAGGCTGTACAGAAGGGGGTGGGAGGTGGAAAACCCTACACTGGAACAGATTAAATTTTCCAAAAAGGGCTTATTTCTTATCTTCTTCTTTAGAGAAGAAAAAAAAACCCCAAACCAACCAAACAAAAAAAACCCCAACCCACCAAGCCAGTGCTATAGACTACAAACACCGGCTGCTAAACTAATTAATACAACTTCACAAGCTGCTCCTGGAAGTGTGAAAACTTTCTACGTGCAATTTCATTAATTATAAATGCTTTCCTGGCCGGAAGAGTTCAAACGTAGTTTTGCAAGATCGTCCATCGTGTTACTTTATTT
This sequence comes from Dryoscopus gambensis, assembly GCA_013389985.1. NCBI lineage: Eukaryota > Metazoa > Chordata > Aves > Passeriformes > Malaconotidae > Dryoscopus > Dryoscopus gambensis. The sequence goes on from WEIT01021985.1 coordinate 136,642, forward strand.
TCTGTTAACTAGAACTAACAGATGTTTCTGACACATGTCCCAGTTTTGCCTAACAGATCTGCAAATGACATTTCAGAATGTACAGGCCGAAACAATACAAGGGTTTCTTTTCTTTCTTTTCTTTTCCTTCCCCCCCCCCCCC
>WEIT01021985.1:163690-193627 GCA_013389985.1 Dryoscopus gambensis
CGGCCCCAGGATGCGGTGCCAGCCCCCGCCCGGCCTGATTAGCTTGTCAGGGTTTATCTCGTTAGGTTGTGCAGGACGTTACTGACATGACAAGGCAGGGGCAAACTCTGGAGAGGGATTAATCTCCAGAAGTTGCTGTCACAAAAAGAAAAAAAAATACTGTAAAAAAGAAGGAATCAGCGTTTCGTATTTTAGGCGATCATTTGTTGAGCATCTGCGGGTACTGCTGCTCTGCTCAGGCTGGCTGGCCAGGGGATCACTGTTTTAGAGACAGCGGAGCGTTCTCGTGGCGCAGACTGATGTCCTTTCCCCGCGGGAGGAGGTGAGCGCCGCTCCCGCGCTGCAGCGGACGGCAGGGGCCCGGGCATGGCAAGGGGCCGATCCTGAGCTCCTCAGGCAAAACTTCCAGCCCAAGCGGGACCGAGTTCCCAGCCGACAGCAATTTCCCCCTCTCTAATGAGTCGCCTCTGCTAATAAATGGTGCCTCTACTCAGGTTCCTCAGCGGGCTGCAGCTCAGTCCGAGAGAATTTGATCCTTTATTCCAAGACGTGTTTTAATAAAACTGCTGTAGTGTTGGCATTTTATTAGAAGCCTATTGTTTCCAAATTAATCCTTAGTTTACAAAAAAGTCTATCCTACCAAACTAGATTCACCTCTGTGCACCCCTTTCTTCATCTACATGCATTTTACTACTAAGAACCTACCTCTACATTTCCTTGAATCATCAGACCATTAATTTGCTGTGGAACTAGCTGTTTCACCCAGATGGATATAATTCTGAATAAACTCAGAAGAAATGCAAAAACATGTGCTTTTCTGTCATATTTCTCCTCCCCCCGCCTTTTTTTTCCCTTTCCTCTTTAGTTGGTTTGTGTTGAGCAATGTCTTCAGAAACTTCATTATCTGAAAGGCAGACCTAGAGGGCAGGGACTTTGGGAATAGTTCCCTTTTATTCTGAAACTGTCTAAACTTAGAGCAGGGTTGAACATGTCCTCAAATCTGCACCTTCCAGGAAGAAATGAATGATGTGCCAGACACTTCACTTCTAGTCAAAAAAATACAAACCAAATGCTCTGAGGTTCAGAATTCTTTCTCAGGCCTATTTTCTGGGCTCATTTTACAGTCTGAATGTAAAATGGTCACCTCAGAAGTTGATAAAAAACTCATGTATATGTTACAGTATATCTTTTGCTCTGTTTTATTTCAAGTAGATTTTGCTAACAATTCATATGAAAAGAAAATGGACAGCCAACCCGACAGGATACCTTTGCAGGTTGCAGGCCAAGCAAGCTCAAACAGCTCTTGTTAGACATAAAGTTGGACTAGGTGTAATATTTCTGAAAAAACATCCACCTTCCCCTTTCTTCCCCCCATGCAAATAGATATATTTTTGCACTTAAAATTTCACCCTTCTTTGACTTTCCTGAATGGTAAAAGTTTACATCCAGGTCAGCATGAAGCACTGTAACAGAGGGTGGTTTGTGGTGGAATTTTAGGCTTTAGGGTATTGTATATAAAAAAAAAATCCTAACAGAGCAATTGTGGTTTCTGCTTGATATCTGAAAGAACTATCATCTAGGAAATACCCTGAAAATGCTCATCTGCTACATAACAAAAGTGCTGAATAGAAATGTATTTCCACTAGCTCTGCAATATAAATCAAGAAACATTGGTAATATGTATGATTGAAAAAGCAAGAATTTGTAAATACAGTGCCAGCACCACAGCACTTGAGATATTTTTTCCTATTTATAAAAAATAAATGCTTAATCACTCAAGTTCGGATTTTCCGTTTCCTACCTTTATGCTTTATTGGCATGTTAGGTTTAGGAAAGTGGGGTTATAATACAGGCAGTTACATACCTAATGCGAGTATCTATGTTTGAATGAAAATCATCATCTTTCACATAGGTGAGTGGAGCAGGTTATATATGCTTACAGCAATTTTTGTGTCAGTCATGTTTTTTGATCCATTTAGCTTTTGTTTTATTTTTATTTTCCACTACTGCTTGCTGCACGACTTTCACTGAGATGAATATACCTAATATGAGCATTTATGATTGTCTGGTTAGTTTGTTTCAAATACTCAGGATATTATTTAAAAACTAAAATGAAAATATACTTTTAATGCTCTGTTAGTTTTCTGTTGTGATATTTGTAGGAGTCATCTAGGCTGTGTGTATGCTTGGTCAATATACAACATGGTTCATACTTCCACAGACATTTTTAATCATACAGCAAATTGTTGAATGTTCCTATAAGGAGTAGTGGACAAAGGCTACCAGGAAGGGTGGTTGAATTAAACTGGTGAAACACATGAGGGCTGAAATAAAGGACTGAACCAAACCACACTGAAATCAATGGGAGACTCTTACTCAGTGGGAGCAGGCTTCAGGCACAGTGTAAATCACTGTACAGGTACGGCACTTTTTGTCTCTTTCCAGTTTTGGTTTGGTTTATAGTATGTTGTTTACAGGTAACATTCTAGATTAAAATTATTTACAGGCAACATTCTGGATTAAAATTTTTTGATTCATGACTGGCATAAAAAGGTCTGTGTTTGAATGCAAGTGCTGATAGGAAACCTGGACTGGTACTGCAGGGCTGATGGAAATGACATGCGAGTCACCTGATCCAAGCAATGATTGCTTTCAGAATATTTCTTAAAATACTGTTCTTTTAGACAAAGGTGTGCTTTTGTAACAATGCAGCAACTATCCAAAAGATTTGGTCAGGTCCTTTCCAGTAAATAATTTTTTCTAGCCGCATGGCTAAAAGTTGAACATTGCCCAGATTACCGTATCTGTATTCTTCTTTGCCAAGGAGTAACAGCAATGAGGGACCCCCCTCTCCCCCACTGCTCTCTCAGCCTTAGTGTGGTCCTACAGATATAACATAATAATTAATTCACTGCTAATATTGGAACTTGACTGTGAAAAAGCTGTTTTCTGCTAGGAGAATTCAGATGCAGTAAACACTGCTACAGCAAATGGAGTGTTTCTGTTGGGATATAAATGGCGTTTAGTCGGTTCCCACTGGAGCCATAAGTTTAGGATCAGATCCTGCTTAATATCATATTTCTCCTTCTCGTGATATTTACTGACTGTAGCAAAAAGCACAGCTATTTAAAAACTTCTGCCCTTTAAAAAATATATGGACTTGCTTATTTAGATAATCTCGATATCAATGGAATTTTTAATTTTCTGGGCACATTTGCAAAGGACTTAGAGGCTCCTTTACAAACTTAGCTTCATACTTAGATACTCTCTCCTTTTTAGTTCTATTGTGTACTGAAGAATAGCTCATTTAATTGAAAAATCCTAACAGCCTAAAATTGCAGAGTGTTGTCAGTATTTGCAGAGAAAGGGCCAAATTCTTGTTTTCTTACTCTAGCAAAATTTCCAATTGGTGCTATATCCTTTATGAAGCTTGGACATATATTTTAAGGTCCCACCAGTAATAAAGAAATTGTTTTACTCTTGCTTAAGCATTTTCCTGCTGGTTGATGGCAGCAATCAGGAAGCTGTGTGCTCCTAGTTTTTCTTGTCATAAACTAGGAAGTGTTAAGATGAAATCCTAAATGTTTCAAAAAGCTGTAAACAACTACTTCTGATATGAATTCTATACATGAACAATCTGTCCATCCTCTTCCACGCAGGACTTTGAGTTAAACTATGGGAAAAGTTCTGCAGCCTTTTAACTTTTTCCCAGCCAAAGCTGTCATTAGTTAAAATATTATTTTTACCTGTGGAAGTACAATGAAAGGGCTTTAAAATCCAGATCTGTTTATACTCTGTAGGTCTAGTAAAAAACCAAAAGTTTCCCCTCTGCCATGCCCAAATAAACAATGATCCTATTTTCAAGTTCCGCTCCATAAGTGTGTTAAATGCAGAAAGTATTTTGAGTAAATGTCATGCAGCTGTTTGGTCACTTGCAATTCCTGTGGTATCGTGTCTGCCTGTGCTCTGTGTACTGCTATGGATACTGCAAGTGGACCCTGCTATTTCTGACACGTCTTGTCGGATTTTCTATACGTCTACAGGTTTTTTTCCAAGTAGATGAAAATAATGAAACATTATAAATATTAGAGGGTCTTTCTGCAGTGTGTGGTGCTGTAAATCTCTGGAAATTTACAAAGAGACAGTGACAACACGAATGCAATTACACACGATACTACTTTATGAGCTAATTCTATAAAGCAGCATCTCAGCTGTGCACTGACAATAATTTTTCACGGCGACTTTTGGAATGTCCCATGGAACCTTTTAATAGATTAATTATTTGCTCATCCCAAAATAAATTTGCACATGGCTAGAATTCAACAAAAGGCCCACCACTGCTCCAGGAGTTTTGCCTGAGAAAGAACTCAGAACAGAACCAATTGTTTCAAGGCTCAAATTAAAATGCTCAAATACTGTGATAATCTGCCAGGGTGCTCTGCTCCGGCTGTGGTCCGCAACCAGACATGCCCTGCGGAGCCTTTGCACTGTCCACCGGTCTCTAAAATTCTAGGCTGGTGAAGGAGAAATATTTCTTGTCTGTTGGTTCAACAGGTGACTTTGAAATGACCTATGAATTCTTCTCCTTTTGTCAAGCTGAGATCAATAGCTATCATGGTTCTAGGAAAATGCATGTAGGTATTTTCTCAAGGCATGCTAATTTAAAAAATAAGATCTGGAAAAACACTTGTAGTGTTAGAGGATTCAAAGACTACTCAGAAAAAAAACAACTTTGGAATTGTTATAGCAGCTGCCATAATCTATTATGTAAATCATCTGGGAATTAAACCAAAATATTTTTTGAGATAGTTTTTGTCAAATAATAAATATGCTATCATTTAGACTTAATGTTTTTCCAGAGGTGTTATTGTTATCTGATGAAAGTGAAACCTCAGAGTACTCCATATTTTGACTGATGAGGATTTAATATTTATTTATAGCTGTGCCAATGATAACACCCATGTATCTGTTCAAGAGAACATATGTTTCTCAAAATTGGACGTTGGAATTAACGCTGTTGATCCATACCAAGTTATATTTAGTGCATATTCTCACCAAATTTAATCAGAGATACTAAAAGATAAAATATGTGACAAGAAACCCCAAAAGGCACAAGTGCCTTTGGCCACATTATTACTTACTTTAATGTTCATTTATATCACCATAAGCCTCTCTGTAGAAACTCGATGTAGAAACTCTTCATTTCCTGTGTGTTCTGAGCTGGCTTTTACAAAAACAAGAATTAGGGCCTTTAATTCATTTTACCCTTCTGTACAGGGCTGCTGTTGGGACATGTCAGATCATCAGCCTGTTGACTAAAGTACAGTGTGATTTCACTAATGACTGGGATGCATACTGCAGATTACCACATTTTGCAAATTAGTAAGTAATCAAATACCATAAAAATCAAGTATACTGTATAATGAAATATACTTTATTCATTTATTTTTACAACCATATATTAGTTTTAATTATTTGTGTTAGCAATTCACCGGATGCTAGAACATGGAGCCATAGAATGTGATTCTTCTAAAAATTATATTTTAGTATCCAAAGCCCCCGTTGTAGCGCTCTGATATACAATCCTTTGTGGGAAGATGGGTGAGCACCTCTTCCTTGAGTGGGGAACCTTTTTTTAGAGATAATCCCTAAGAAGGCCCTGAGTCGTCAGGGCCAGCCTGATCCATCCTGGTGAAGATGCAGGGGAGGACTGGCTGTCACCTTGCGAAGGTCACTGCAGCTGGGCTTGTCGCTCACCTCTTTTGGCTTTCAAAGAGCTGATGAAGAGAGAGAAACTCATAACGGGCAGGGTAGAACAGGAGACTGACTCGAGTGCCCTTCGCCACTCACTGGAAGAAATCTTTCTCTTCTGCTCCTTCATTTCACTCCTTCCTCTTCCTTTCCTGCTCCATACATCAAGCCCAGACCATGAAGAACACAAAATTTTATGTTTTTACCCCTTGTTTCCACTGTAATATCTAGTGATGGATCAGGGAGTGGAAGTTTCTCTACTAGATGGCTGTAGCCTTCAAGGAGGATTTATTCCTGGGTTCCACTCTGAGATGTCCACCTCCAGCAGCCGTTGCTGCCTGCGGCCCACCAGGGCAGAAGTCATTCCTTTCGTGTCTGCAGGATGAATTTCTGTTTCTCCTGAGTTAGTCTGGGCCCCTCACATGGAGAAGAACATCCCCTCAGGGTCTTAATTTCTTGCCATTCCTTTAAGAAAAGCATTGATTTTTAAAAGTGTCAAGGTAAATATTTTGTGCATGTATAAAACCTATCTGCAATGTGCACAGTCTTTGTTTTTTTTTCCTCTGCACATCTAATTTACTCTTCCATATAGTAGCTTGTCATCTGGCAGTTCCATAAACTCGCAGTTGTTAAAACCATTTCTCTTTTTTCCTTATATTTTAAGTTTGATCCATGAATGGCCTGTCAAGAGTTTTATATTATTGTAAACTGAAGTTTGCATGGTAGCAGCGACAGACCACTAACCGTAATTGTGTTGCTGTTACCACTGTAACAAATTTGTGTCATTTGGTTATTTTGAAGCTTGGGAAGTACATAAAGGCAAATGTAGTACTGACGAATATTTATTATACTACTGTGGGATCTTAGGTTTAACCATATTTGCCTCAATTCTTCAAAACTCTTCTTAAAGATTCAGCAGAATGGATTATATCAAAAAATGGGGAAGACGTGTGAAAAATATTGCTACAAAAATTATTATGACTGTGGAAAATAATCATATAATTTTAATAAGAACAGTGTTAGGGATAGTCTTCTTGCAAAGAGTGGGGTGGGAGACACACACTTGGCCTGACCTGAAGTCAGTACACCAGCACTGGACAAGACGCTAAGCACTGGCTGAGGTACACAGATTTTTCTCATTTGACAGTTTTCAACTGAATGCAGGTTTATGCCCCAAATATCTGTGTTTCTTGGTGACCTTATTAGAGAAAGGAAAGTTTCAGCCCCCTCATCGTCTCAGCAGGAGTAAGCCTTTTCCTGTATCACAGTCATGGCAAAGGAAGCTTGTGTTCTTCACTGTTTCTGAGGCTGCTGGGGTATTATTAACCTACTTGAAACATGATTTTAAAGTGTATAAAACATGCTAGTGATTTCAACTTATTGGCAGGACATTAAATTTTTTCTTTTTCTTTTTTTTTTCCAGATAAAAATGAATATAGGCAATAGAAAATTGATAGGCATGAGTCATAATGTTTTCCTTCTTAACTTCAAGAAGTAGTCTTTTTGAAAGAGTCATGATCTAGAAATAATTTTTTTTCTCATGTTGATAATATAGTGTGCACTGGAGATTTGACATAATGAATTATATTTTAGATAATTACAGTCTTAGAAGCATACCAGCCAGTATTTATCACATATAGAGGACCTCTGTGAGAACGGATCTCGATTTTTTTTTATTTTCAGTTTAGTGAGAACTGCAGTTATCTAACAACCAGTGAGTCACTGCTAGTGGTTGAACAAGAACCTTAAACAAATTGTGAAGTGTTGCAACAAAAAGAGGACCCTTTTCACGTGCTGAGTCTGGCTGTCCATCAGTGTAGCTGGGACAAACTGGAGTGGTCAGATTCAAGCCTTCAGCACCAATGCACTTAAGTCAAGAGTGACTAAAGCTGAATCATTTTTGAGATTTAAACAAAGGCTGAACAGACTGAGATGATCTTATGACTCCCGCAAACAAACAACTGAGTTTCATCCATTCAAACATAGCTAATGATTATGCTCTTTCCCTTGGCCAGTGAGTGTGTGCAAAATATGACCATTTTTGAAAAAGAAAACCTCAGACATTTACATAAGAACATCTCTCAAGGTCATAAAGTATGTGTGCTAAAGACAAAAGGATATTAATTTGACCATAATTTGTGTGAGGGCTTTCAACAAGGCAGTGGAATGCATATTTTTAAGACTTTTTTTCTCTAGTAATTTAATTTCTCAGGAAACACTGCCATTAATATTTTATTTTGAGCTCTGGGGCGCTAATGGTATTACCCATGTTTCTCTTTACTCCTGACAGTACACTCAACACCAAAAACTTGTTCCAGTAACATATTTATCCCTTGGTACACATAAAGTCTTCTTTTTCTTTCTATCCCTTTTTTTCCCCCTCAATGTTCCTCACTTATAAAAAGCACCAATGTTTAGAAAGGCTGGAAAAATAACGAGATGGGGTTCATATGAAAAACTGTGATTTTTCCAAGTGAAATTAGAAACAGGGTCTCTTTAACATGGAAATTTGATTTCTCTACAATTTGAGGACTCATTTCTGCAACTGTCACATATGTAAAATTTCTAGTGAAGTCAAAGAGGCCTTTGAATACAAAGAAACAGCACAATCAAGCTCTGAATATATATATATTCCATATGCTTTTCTCTCTCTCCCAGTGATGTACATGTTATAAGAATTTCATCCAGATAAAACTGTCATCATTTTAATTTTTACAGTCCTTAAGCTGTTTAAAAAACAAAAATAATAAAAAAAATTTCTGAGAAGAACCTATCATTGTGAGAGCATTTAATTAGCATCTCTATTTTTTATTTTAATCTGAAAGGGGAAATATTGCATTGTCAGGACATCCTTGAATGATATCCTAGATATTTTGTTTGTTTGGAATGGCTTGAAATCACACAACTTTACTGAATTATGACCAGATAAATATATCTGAGCCTGAGGGCAGGAAGTCCTGGCAGCTGAGACGTAGGGAACATGCAGTTTGTCCATACCAGATTCTTCTGTTCCCTTTTACTAATAAATCTAGTAGAAAGCTTTGTTTTCACTCTCAGCATGATAAATAAAGTCTCTGTCTATGGTGCCATATTAGTGCTTGGTACTTATGCTTGTAATTCCACCTATTCTCATGGAGAGATGAGACCTCTGTCAACCAAACCTCATCAGGTCAGGTTTTGTTTGGGTTACTGCCTATTCCAAAGCAGGGAAAATATGGCATATTGCAAGTCTTCTGGGATTGATGAATCACACCTTGGCTTCATAAGGTCATCTGCAACAGCTATTCGAGCTGCCAGACCACCCACCTCAATTTTTGATTTTCCACAGTGTCCAGTTTTATCTTCTATTTACCCATTTTAAAATTCCCCTCCCCCTCTCCCTGATCTCACTTGTAAAAATCAGTTGAGAGGAGACTGTAAAAAGTCCTCTGCATGTTCACACAACTCTGTTTGGTTGAACCCTTTCGCAAATAATTTTTCTTGCATGACAGAGCATGTGCTCTGTGGCAGACATTTTTATGAGGTAGCCTGGGACAGGGCTAATCACATCACCCTGTCTCAGGTTTTGACCTTATCACTGTTGTGCACTGAGCCTAAAAATTGGACAGTGGCAACCACATTGGGGGAAAATAAATGGGAAATGACATTTTAGTTAAAAAGAATAAGTAGGTTTTATTTTATTGAAACAAAAGGTCATAAGACTTTTATTTACTGTTCTTGCATGAGTGTAATTAAAGAGCTGCCATGTTGCCACGTCAAATGATTAAAAAAAAAACCCCAACAGGGGCAATTTCACTTGCCAGGACCCAATTCATGGTTCTGCAGCTGTTTTACATTCAGGCTTTTAATGAAGCCAGTGGAAACTCTACCTGGAAAGCAATAAGAGAATAATATTCTTATGTGAAACATCATTTATAACATCTGTAATAAAGCAGGCTAAATCATACCTCTGCCATTTGAAATCATAAATAGTATGTTAGCTTTTAAAAGCAGCCTTTGTCCTTTTGAAATCTTTTGATGTCAGGCTGCTTTAAGAAAAGCCTAAGTAGACCTCTTCTGTACAGTGGTTTGATTAAGAAAAAAAACATTACAGAGTCTTCAGTACATCACTAATGAAAAGTAGTATATAAATGTGAGCCTGGTAATTTATTATCAGAATCAGAAACAGAAGAATTTGTTGATACAACCATCATTGTTTCCACAAGAAATAATAAAATAAGCTATTCTAAATTGATTACTGGCATATTTTTTTAATATATGGATATGTATGTGCATGCATGCAGATTGGTGACATAATCTTTAATAACCTCATTTAAGAATGTAATTTTTCACTGATGCATTAAACCTCTTATTCTCAGATATATTGGCACCTTTTACAGTGATAGTCTGACTGTACAGAATCAGAGACAAACTCTGGCAGCATTATCACGGACCTTTCTTAAAACAAAATAGAAAATTCAGAAAAAACAATGGGTTTTTCTGCAAATTGGAAAATAACAGTTACTTGCCAAATGCTGGGCTGCAGAGAGGGATGTGGTTTGCAGGGCAAATTTGCTGCAGCTTCCAATATAAACCCAGTGTAATGCCAGAAAGTGAGATCTGAGCCACATGTGTGTGACCTACATTGCCCTGGGAAACCTGCACACCACGGCCAGTGCTCAGGCAACTCTTCTGGGATGCTTGTGCTGAGGTGCTGAGGCAGGACCTGGGAAAGAAGCTCAAGTTCAGAAGAAATGGCTGCTGCAGGGTCTTTCCTGAGTAAACTGACTCCAGAGAAAAATTCTCAGTCTTTTCACTCTTGAGTTTTTTCATAGCTCTCATTTCTGGCACAGAGCTCCCCACAGTCCAGCAGCTGGCTCACAGCGTGCCCTTCACTGCGTCCCAGCCTAAGCCCTGGGGCAGGCAGGTCCCCAGGGTCACCTGGGTGCCTCCTGCTCACCCGTGCTCCAGTGGAAGCCCAAGGACCCACTGCTGGGAAGGGGCTGGTATGGGAAGCTCCAGATAAAGGCAGAGGCTGCTTCTGGTTGGGCGAGATGAGCAGAAAAATCTTGTCCCAGCACCTGCCAATCAATCAAATTGAGCACAGACCAGTGGCCAGCCCTGGAAACCCTTGACCGTCACTTACACTAACAGAGTTATCTCTCCCTAGTGTTGTCTCAGAAAAGCAGGTCCCAGATGTTACCTGCTTAATAATTTTCCCAAGGACAAAGCTCCCTGCAGCTCCTGCACCGAGGGCTGGGTGGACACCTGTGGTGGGACCTCAGAGCTTCGCTTTGCCCTGACAGCTGACGGAACACATTGAAATGGCTCCTCCCAGAAGGACAATTGTATTAAGGCTTGATCTTATTTTTTTTTTCAATTTTTTATTAGGTGAAATAAAATAGGAGAGGCACAGCCCTCTAAAATAAGTACAAATGTAATTTTGCTGCCCTTCTTTTTGTTGTGTCGATGCCACTTGCCAATAGGCGGAGATAAATCATTTGGTCTGAATTTGTATCCCATGCGATATGAGGATTTCAGAAGTTTGAGACTTCTGCCCTTGTCTGCTGTGTGCACGTATGATGCTCGGGGCAGGCTGTGGCTCATCAGGGTGATTAGTTGCACACTCCCCATGAATTCGGAGCAATGTTAACATTTCCTCTTTGCTTTCAGTTTATTGTGCCCAAGGTAACAAAGGGATTGATGACCTCTAGAGCTTAATTCTCCTATCACACTGTTGGCACAGATATTAAACACACTGTAATTTACCTCTTCTGATTTATAACAGAGTAAGTGGACTCAGATTCATTCTGAAGGGGACAAGTTTATCCACAACTTCCAGATGTTGACAGTGCAATTAGTCCCTCTGTGGAAAGAAAGACAGGTGTTTCTTCAAGCCCATATTAAATTTCCACGCTTCAATCCCTCTTTGTTTTAACTTGGCCCATATGCTAGTATGCAATGGTGATAATTGGACATTTTATTTTTTGAGTCATAGGGAGAATCTGCACCCAACTCACTGGTACATAGATGGATAAGGTGCTGGAAGAAGAGGGTAAATACCTCCATTACAAGTGTTGTAAATAATTGGTCTTAAACAAGAATATATGCAGGAAACAAAAATACTACTATTAAATGCACCTTTGCTGTCTGCAGTAGAACACAAAACAGATTTGCAACATTAATTATTTCCATCAGCTTTGAGCCTGAAATATGAATATGTCAGGTATTTAAATACTAATTTACTTAAAAGAAATCTCCACTTTATTAAAATATCATTATGCATATTGGAAAGTTAAAAGTCAAAGCTATATAGCTGCTGAGGTAAAATTCACATTTATTGTCCACCGAATGTGATGGAAATTGAATTTGTCAGGAAGCTGATTGATATCTAGAAGTGTTTTGTTTTCAGTGACTGGCACTGCAGAGTTACAACCATCTATCATCTAACAGGTAATTAGTCAGATTTCTCATCATGAGCCTTCAATCCTGCTGTTTTATTATTGAAATACCACAAACCAGTAGGCATCTGAATGCAGATAAAGTTCTCTGTCATGGTCTTAAGGACAAAGACAACATTTTGCAACTCAGCTGTAGTAAGTTTGAATAAAAGTCACTGAAATGTGAGGCATGATGTTAATATATATGAGAAAATGAGATCCTGGAAAACATCACCTGTGTTGGCTTCTTTTTTTCTGCAAAAGAGCATTTAACATTAAAATCTTTAGCATTGTAATGTAGAAAAATACATCCCTGTAGAGAAGGAGGTTGGCTGAGGCAGAAGAATTTTTGGAGCTTGGGAGGATAAGGTGGAAATCAGGATTTGTTTCTCTGAAGCACCATGTCCCTGTCCCTCCTTGGCAGTGGCAATCATCAGGTCCTCCCATGCAGGAGCCCCAGGTCTTTCCTGGGAGTTCCCAGAGAAGCCAATCCTGCTCCTGCGTATGTCTGTGGTAGCTCTCATTTGTCTCCAGAGAAAGCAATGTACAACTTACTGAGCTTGGCCCCATTCGAAAGTGAGCAGGAGTGGAGTTTGGGACTCAGGTCGCAGCTGACCCCAAAAGTTTATGTTTATACAAAAAAAGCTTTGTTGGGAGGTTGTTATAAACACTTCATGTACGGTTGAGCGCATGTTTGAACCAGTAGCAAGCTCCAATAAAAAAGGATAAAGTAAAGTATTTGATAACAGTTACCTACACGACTGTGATATAACTGCTTTTTTTTGCACACCCCTTTTCTTCTCCCCTCATCTCTTTGAAGTGTTCATTGTAGATGATATAACATCAGTTGAACAAGCGTTATTAGATAAAGATATAAAAAGTAAAAATAAACTGTTACTAGAGTTTCAGGAAAGTAAGAATGATGAACCGATTACACTACTAAATGTGCTGCAGTCTGGATTCCTACTCTGTATTCAGTGTCTACAAGGAAATTGAAAATGTGTTGCTGTTCATCCTTAAAATACTGTTTTTGTAACAGAAAGCAATTGTATGAACTAATATTAGTGAAAGCTTAATTAATGTTCAGTTTTGGGACTAATTGATGTAATCCAGCTGCACAAATCACTCATAGCATTGGCTTGCCAGCAACTTTGGTGGCTTCAGTCAAATTTAAATTTTTTAAGCTTAATTCTAAAGTAATTTTTTTTTTAATGAAAGTCTGTTTTCATATCCCAGCCCTTCATAATGTCAAGACACAACACCCTTTAGTTCTTAAGGAGTCACAAATGTTATTTTCTAGAGAATTTCTATTGTTGAATATTCAAGTTTTATATACTTCTGTAATCCTGAGTTAGAAATTATAATTCACCATAGCTGATAAAGTGTTCTTAGTTTATGGTAGACACCAGAAAACAATTGCTAAGCAAGTTAGCTAATCATACTAAAAAATGTTTTGATCCAAAATGCCAAAACATGTCTAGAATGAATAAAATGTCCACTGGGTATCACATGTTTAATGATTCAAAGAATTTGACAGTAGTAGAATTTAAATCATGGTGTACATTATCAGATAACATATATGTGAATATTGTATCACAGTATTTAATTTGCAGTTTTCTTGAGATTATCTTGTATTGCAGAGCCAAGTAGTTTTGAACTATGAGTTCGTTGTGCATGCTTAGCTGACATTGTCACATGTGAGCAAGAGGCTGAGACACGATTAACAGTGAAAGAGAAGAGTGTATGTTAAAGACACAGCTGAAATGTGAAGGAAGGTAGATCTTGTTCCACGAAGTTTGGCAGAGAGGAGGACCAAAACTTGGATGTTCTGAATAACACCAGACTTTTGGGGAGAGTGAAATGGAATTTACACTTTGTGGCTGAGACCCATCTTTCAAGTAAATGCTCCCCGCAGAGGGGATCAAATAACCCCTTGATGGAAAATGCAAATATAAACCTGACCATGAGCCACAGCTTTTCTTTGCTCTCCTTCAGTACAAGAGGTCTCTTTTACGTGAAATTTGGATAGCTTGTGTGTTTGGGCACACTAACCCTGTCAAGCTGTTTGTAAACAAATCCCTTATTTCTTGTGCAGTTATTCTAGAGTCTAGCCCTTACAATCTGTCTGGCAACAAGGACAAGCTCCTATCTTGAGAAGATGTAGTGAAAAGAATTTGTAGATACAGATCAGAGTCATACATGAAATCAGGGTAATTGACAAAAACCCCCGAACTGGCAGAACATAAGGTGACTGTCAAAGCGTGGTGGAGCATATTAGCAGTAATAAATAACCCAGAAATCTCACTTCATGGAAACAAACCAATGCAAACACTGAAGACAGCCAATGCTAAACACTAATTAGATATAACTGCATTTTCAAAATGATTTAATGGGTCAGAGAGCCATTCCCCTGCCCTAGTTGACACCTGGGCAGAGGCAGCCAGTTCCCCCTTCAAGGTCCCCAGGCTTTGCAAAACACCAGTGAGGAACCAGGGGCCAGATCAGGGGAATGAGAAGAAACAAAACATCTTCTCAGGCATGGCAGACCTTGGAGAATCTGGGCCATGGAGCAATAGCAGAAGTCAGGATTTCTCTATGTTATTACAGATTAACAAGATTTTTCCAGGAACATTTCTAAGCAATAGGTCACAGGCTATACTAGGTTTGCTGAACATTTGCAAATGTGAGTTATAGTCCTTGTCAATGAACTGAGTCATGTGGGATGGGAGTCTTGTGCTTCAAGTTGTACTTTGAAGCAGCTTGGACAAGTGGCTGATGTGATTGCTGACTCTGGCATTGTATGTTATAATTTAAAATAATTGATACTGCTTCTGGCTCTGCCTTTTCCTTTCATGAGCAGTTAGAAGTTTAAATTTTAAGAGTTCCAGTCTACCAGCATTTTGTTTCTTTCTTTACTTTTCTGCCTCCCACCAAGAACCTGGCTGAGGGCAGGAGATCAGGGCTGGCCTCTAATGAAATGTCAAGATGTCTTATTCTCAGGCAATCACCTTTGGACAGTTGTCACATGAACACATGGTCCCTCCTAAATGGCTGTTCACTGTCATTTGCATCAACAGCAGCTCCATTGGTCTCTAAATGGAGAAGCCCTGGGCAGTCCAAATCCTCTCGTCTCTCCTCCCATCTCCTCTGTGCCTGTGGTCTGTGTCCAGGCACTCTTAGTGTTCATTATTCCACAGGGCCTCCTTCCGCTTGGCACTTGACCACCTAGAGGTCTGTGAGCTCAGAGGGCTTTTGCCAGTCACTGCCCAGTATCTTACACAGGCAGCCTGGTGTCACTGGCGCAGCATGGGCCACAGGGAAATGTAAAAAGGGGCTGTCCTGACTTCCTGCTCTCTCGTCATTGTTTGCTGCCAGGTCCTGCCACCACAGTGACCTCACGACCACCCCCATACAGCCGTAATCTGACAGAAGGGGCCTGTAACAGCTCATACCCTTAAACCCTCTGAGTTTTGGTGCTTTGCTGCTTGTCTCTTTCTGTATGGATGAATAACATACTTAGAGCTTTATTTAGACAAAAGTACAGAATAAATAGCAGTGATCAAATGGGCACCTTGCAGAGGTCTGGTAGAACAAAAGCGACAGTGGTGGAGGGTCACAGGAAAGGGTTCTTCTTGTCTCTGAGTTTTACATTCATTTTGATAGAGGCGAGATCGATTTTGAAATGAAGTTTCAAAGCACCAAGTCTTTAGAAGGACTGCTCAGAACAGATTATTTTCCTTTTGATGTTAGTAGATTAATTAAGCTGCTGAAATCTAAAGTGAAGGGTAAAGTCAAGCCTACCCTCAGCAGCAAGCATGAGCTGGCAAGTATGTAATGGGTACTTTTCTCTCACCTTTCAATTACAATTTGGGCTTCCTGTTTAGAGTGATGATGTGCAAACACGTGCTGGTGCCAAGCAGGGCATGTCTCCCAGTGCTTTGCCAGGTAAAATCCGTGTGTTCATCCTGCACCATCGGAGGTGTGTGGGCATGGCATCACCTGCTGGTGCAGCTCTCATTTCCCTCACGTGGAGAAAAGAGTTCGCCCATAGTGGAGGGACAGAAGGGGATAAGTGTTGGTTTTCCTCTCCTGTGGGTGCAAAGAGCCCTGACTTCCACCCACACACATCCTCCCACCTCCAGGCACCTGAAGCAAATCCTCTGAGAATGGCAAGTTTGCAAGGGGCTGAATATGTGGGGCTTAGCTAATACCCTCAGGGATAATGATAACTGATGCATTCACAGGAAGAAATTATTTAAAGTTCAGTGGTTGTAAAATGGATAATACATTAAGGTTTCGGTATGTTTATTTAATACTTAACAATGTAATTTTTTTTGAAGACTATCCTAGCATTGCTATCTTTTTGCATGTGCCTAGTTACCATTTTAAACAACTACAAAACAGTGACATGTGGTAGTGAAGATTTCCTAAGCATCCCAAAGCAATATATGTGTGTGATATATGACATCCCTCCATAAATCCTAAATTTACACAGTATGCTAATGCTTGATTCCATAATTTCTTTTAAAAATGATTATACCCTGCTGCTAAGAGCAAAGGCATACTAAAATCAGTTTTCTATGCTTTTCCAACAATGAAATGCAAGCCAGCACACCACATAACCAATACTTACCATATGTTAGAAGATAATCCAGTAGGCTTCAGACATTGACATGATTTGCTTAAATAAAAATCCTGTTTTTAAGGCAGTAACAACAGCCTACCATTTTTATTATTCCTTTAGTGACCTACTACAGAAACACTAACATTAAATATAGATATTTTTATTGTAAATCAGCCTAGTCTATTTTCATTGCCTTTAATGTGGAATGGCACTGGCTTAGTTGCTAGGCTAGAGGAAAAAGAGCTGCAATTAAATCATTGGGTTGTTCGAAGAAATTCTCAAAACCAGCAAATATTCATCAGATCAAAAGAAGCCTAAAGAGCAGCTTCAAGATTTCTCTGGTATATTGGAGATGAGATGAAACAGTTCAATTTTGTATTAAAGCAATTAAATATAGTCTAGAAAAACAGCTATAAAATATTTCTGTAGAGCACTGATGTCTCTTAAGTGCAGTTGATGTCTTTCCCTTTCTGTACCAAATGAGACTTAATATTAAGCACATGCTTAAGTGTTTGCAAATTTGGGGTCTAAGAAAAGAAAATGTGAAATGCAATTTTTATAGTGAAAGGAATGAATGCATCTGACAGGTTAAGATTAAGGCTCTATGCACTAATGTGGCATCTTTCATTGTTACAGAATGATAAGAAAATAGAAAAATTGCATGTAGAAGGTAGAAAATACTGAATTTCCTTTTTTTCAGACTCACCAGGGAAAACATACTTGATCTCAAGGACTGCTTAAAGGTAGAAAATAAAATTTTTTAAAGCTGAGATACTTCCAATTTTCCCCAAATCATTAGGACACCAGAGCTGAACTCTTGGCCCCACTGAAGTCAATGATAGATGAAAATACAGATCTAAAAGAAATTTATAACTATTATCACAGGACCATTTCTCTAACATCATACTTTTAAATACTGTTATAATTTCGAGTTATGTAATGACATGATCCTTAGTAAAATATATTTGCACCTGTGAGGCAGTGCTTTATATTTCCTTTTAATGCAAAAATTGTGTAATAAATCTCAGCTTGCTGGATATATTAATAGCCCAGTTTCTCCAGCTAGATATGTTTGAATTTCTGGTGCCCTTTTTCTCAGACCAGACTCTTCCAGCTGGAGCAGTGGCTAGTTTTATTGAGTAATGGACTGAGCAAAACCAGTAGTTATGGGGATACAAGGAGTATTCCCAATGCGAGCATTTGGCAGTATGTAGAAATATTTGTAATAGGAGGATCTGGCATGTTTCCAGCATCTGCAAAAAATGTAGACTCCTCCTTTACTCCCAAAATATGCAAAGGGTTTACAGCCGAGAACAGAGAAATGTGGGAACTCCACAACTTGACACATTGATCCGCTCCCAAATTGCCCACAACTGCGTACGTGCTTTGGAACACCCTCTGCAAGCCCCAACATTTGGATTAAGTGTTCGTTAGTTCTTTTTCTAATTAATAGCAGAGTGAATTATTTTGCTCATTATGTAGTTAGCTATTTATTGGGCCAGATCCTCAGCTGGGGTTAATCAGCATAACTATTGATCTTGACAGAACTCCCCCACTTATGTCAGTCATAGTTTTGGATATTTGATTTTATGTCATTTTTCAGTAATACACTGGAAATGACAGATGGAAATATATGTTTGAATATGTATAGGTAAGTTAAATTCAGAATTTCGATAAGTACAATAAACATGGAAACTAATTTTGGACTAGGTTTTGTAGGGACAAAATAGGATTCAATCTTTTAGCTGCTGGGATCACTTTCTGAAAATGTATTCAAAATTACTGAGAAGATTCTATTGTGGCATAATCCCATTGAAATTAACAGCTACACTATACAACACTAACTAGCCAACAATTTTTTTTTTTGACATTTGGAAAATATCACAGGTTATCTCAACCTTCTGTTCAGTCAAAGCTCACATGTTCATTTTGTTGTAACCTACTTTAGAGACAAATCAAGCATATCCTTTTCCTTAGTATTGAAAATTAGATTGTACTAATTGTTTATAACCTTGGGTTATAAATGTACACCCTGGGAAAAAGGGCCAACAGAGGACACAGAAAACGATATGACTGTCCAATAGTAGGAATATTACTTTTGAGAAAATATAAAGGTACAGTAATCTTAACAAAATGTATGACATGAAAACCTGGATGCCACTTTCAGAACATTCAGACATGTAATCCCTGTTGCACTAAATCCCAAATCCTGCCCTGCAGAAATGCAGGCACATTTCAAATTAATGAATGAACCCATACATGGTGATGTACTAGAATTTAGGGAGGATTTTAAAGCATACTTAGATTCCTAACTCACTTATTAAATCGAACTATCTAAATACCTTTAAAAATTGGCCATTTGCGCTATTGACTGAAGGACTCATGCACTTGCAGGCAAAACCTTCACTTAGTTATGCAAAGATATATGTACTTGTGAAAGTCCTAGGGAATCTTGGCTTGAATACTATTTTCCAATAATTGTCATATTTCTTTTCCCTGTTGTTCGTTCTCTGAGAGTAGGAAGAGCTTTGGGAGGGTTAGGGTTATCTATGAGGAGAGGGAGTAACTTCCACATGCACGGTGCAAAATAGTGTGACTTCTTGGAGGCATCTAAAGTTGCACTGTTTTATGCCAATGTGTCACTCTCTCTTTCCAAAAACGTGATTGATTTACACCTTAACGAAGGAGTGTCCCCCACAGTTACCTGTATCACACTGTCCCAGATGAGACTGATTAGTCAAGGACTGAGAGGCATGTTACTAGCAAACTCCAGTCCCTGAATTTTAGTCACATGAGGATTTACTCTCCCAGCTGCTTCTAATGAGAGTTGTGTGGCGAAAGTCTAGTCTGCTCTTGAACCAAGAATTATTCTATCAACAAGAGTATTGGCTCAGAAAGTTGTAAATTAGAGCTGATTAGATAAATATTGTGTCCTTCCCAACCCATAAGCAAGATGTAGTACTCTAATATGGAAGTTATAAAATTGATTTTAAAGTATGCTGTAGAGCCAGTGGTCAAGAATGTGTAACTATATCACTAAGATAAATTCAAATTGTAGGAGGTTTGAATAATCTTGCAACATGATATATATCAAATGTATCATATTGCACTTGCCTCTTATTTTCCTGCCTGTACCATGATATTTATACTTGTTTCACAAACAGGTAAACCAAATTACCTAGTAGTAGCTATAATGCACATTGTATAAATACAGATTTCTCCTGATCACAACTGCAGGGTTGTGATCCTGCAGTTCATTGCATGGTCAATTGCTGGAAAAGTGATTTCTGGAAAATTTCAGTTGGCCTTTCTGTGTAGAAAAAAGGCAGCTTAGGAGGCTTAGCAGACATGTGGAATAGACTGTGGTTTGTACAAGGACAACAATCAACCTGGGTATACGGTACTTTAGTATCAATATGGAAACACCTTGCAGTCACCTGTGTATATGAGGCTTCTTTTCTGCTTCTTGATTCCTGACTGTTCTGTAGAAAAGTTGAAATATATTCACTCAGTTGATCTTTAATCATCAGTCCAGCTGCAGAGTTCACTTACACTCACTTTAATCTCTGGCAGAGAAGTTGTACCTAGAGCAAGTCCTGAAGAGCAACAGAGGTATCTACCAGCAGAAGAAACTCCTCTTTGCAAAGACAGAAATTTCTTGAGAGTTAGCTCAAGGATTTGTCTACCTGTACAGTACTTTGTTACCAGACCTTCCTCAAGTAGACTCATTGGCAAAAATGTGTTTTGCCAGCACATCTTCCGGTTCCCCAAGTGGAAAAACTATGCTGACAAAAGGACATTTATTGACAGAAGGAATGTTTGACCTTCTAATCTCACCAAAATTACAACTCCTGTCTGACAGAGATACAGCAACTAAAAAGTCAACTGGGAGCTTCTACTGGAAGTAAGAAACATGTCAAAACTTATCTTCCCTCCCAAGAGCAAAGTGCATCTCTTGCATAGTCTTTGTTGGTGTATACACTTAACACTGCATATTTGCCATTTTAGAACCAGAGAAAAGCAAAAGCCTGCAACCCCAAATCCCACATTTCAGACAGCTCTTTCCTTGTGAAGGAGGAGTGATGTGGAGCTGCCATGAATCACCTTCCAGTCTGCACCATGCAAAGATCCATGAATGGTGCAAGATGGGTTGCAGTAAGATTTATATAGAGGACAAAAGATAATGCCACAGACACCCAGAAAAATAGCTTTTCTCTTTGAGACATCTGTGGTGAAACTGAGGCAGATGTATGCACATCTTAAAGTCATTTAATTCTTCAATTTATATTTTGTTAATACATCCATGAAAAGGTGTCTGACCCTTCTAGGCTGGGGCTGATACACAGCAACTCTGGAGCAGTTTAGTTCAACCAGTCCTTGTTCAATAACAAACTTTATCACAGAAGCAAACAGCTTTCTCTCATTCTTCCAGAAAACCTTGTCCTCTCATGTTTCTTCACTTACCTGTCACTACACGGAAGATCCCTCCTCACTGTAAGCTCTGACACAGCTTTCTCATTAAGCACCATAAACAACTGTGCAGCCACAGAAAGGCTCTGTGCTTATTTCATACTTCTGTCACATGAGAAACTAAACTGCTAAGTATGGTAGCCACACTTCAGTTGGCATGCTTTGAACATGTGATTGCCATCATTTCACATAAAGCCAGGCAATCAGCAGGAGTTCTAATCATTACTAGATAGTTTATTTTCACACTATTTTTCATATAATACATTATTTTGGAATTCATATTGCTGAATGGGTTAGTAAAGATTAAATTAGACAATGTAATGATAATCAGGACATTGTGCTGACTGTAGAAGAAGTAATTTGATTCTCTGAGAATTTGACAAGGGGGAGGGAACAAGAACTAGAAGTTTAAAGTACCTCCGAGATTTGAGAAGGATGGCATTAAATAGTAAAAGAAGAAGACTGCAAAAGGTATAACTAGCTTTGATGTAATTAATTGAAAAAGAAAAGAAATTTTTGAAAATTAAAATTGAAAACAGTGATTTAAATTTTTTAATTAAAAAAGCAAATGTTACATTAGACAGTTTTAATTACATATGAAAACAGAAACAGTCTAGGCTGATTTAAAGGTCTATGTAGAGGGTAAAACTGAAAGTAGCAAAAAGTAAAGAAAAACCCAAACCAAATAGAATTAATAAGATAGAAGGGTAAAAAGCCCTAGAGAAGGAATTAATACACCCCTGTTTCGGGATTAGCATTTTCAAGGAAGCTCTGGCTGCCTGTCAGAGCCCCACTGGAATCAATGGGTTACTGTATGGGTGTGGATATCAAGCAGTTCTGTGCAGTTTGCAGGCTCTTGGCTAAGATGTGAAGCTATCATCACCTTAACCACTGTGCTTGTATGCTATATCACATTTCCCCATCTGGATTCTGTTTTTTTGTCTTTTAAACCAGCAGCCTCCTTGGAGCAGGAACTGTCTCTTCTGACAGTTAGCAAGTTAGTCTCTTAGCACAGTTAACCTTGATCCCAACTACAATTTAGAAGAGTAGCAATTATTTTTGATGATATCAGATGTAAAGATTTTCAAAACAAAGCAGAATTTGATCACCAAAAATGCTGGACTGACCCAGTAAAATTTGGGAGTTATTATAATAATTTTGTGTCAATATTTACAGGTTCAGCGAATGTCTATAAGATGTATGTCAAATCCAAATGTTTCAAAAATGGTCTTGGTGGTGTTTGAAAATACATATGGAAATTTTAATATAATTACTCACTTTGCATAGATCAACTGATCTCCTCCTCTTCAAAAAGATTTTAGTCAGTCAGTCATGGGGTTGAGATGCTGCTGTTTGAATTAGATCTCTTCTTACAGAAAGCTGACAGTGCAGGTGACGACTGTAAACCCTCTGTGCAGGCTCCACATGCTACGTGCTCCACATCCTCTCACTGGTGCTTATGGTGCCACCACAGAATGTTTCAAAAAGCCAGAGATGGCTTGCAATCATGACATCCCAAAACTGCAAAGAGGGGTTAGTTTCAGGATCCTGAAGTTCTGAGGTGACCAAGTTAATACCAATTTAAAGAATTTGGGAACAGGCATCTTTTGAGCCCTCTCTGTTGGTACAAAACCACCCATAAGCATCAGTAATTTTTGAAAATTTTGACCTAAGCTTACCACAGATGCTGACAGAATGGGACATACATACAACTCATTGTATGAACTTAGATACCTCTGTAGAAATGTTGTGTAGGCAATAGTGATAGTTACAGCATCTTTTTACCCCTGGACAATGACATTGCTCTTTGATGCTGAACATTCCCCATCAAAGTACATCAGACAACTGAGGTCCTTCTGGAAAATAATGGAGATATTTAGTTAAGAACCATAATGGGTAAAAGAGAGAGCATCCTTGTGACTTTTAAATATGGAACAGTGTGCTTACATGAGTCCTGAAATTCATATTAATTTCACATTTATGACTACATCTTTTTCATTTGGAAGTCAACAAGAAAAGGTCAACTGACTTAAAAGGAAAAAATAATTCCTATCACAAAACCATCTCTGCTACTTTTATGGTTTTACTGAATCCATAAATTTAAGTTTAAGAACCAGCATTTCCTAAGAAAACAGCCACGGCAAAGTCCAGTCCGAATGATTACAGACCTGATGTTCTTAGATGCATGCAGAGTGACCTGGCAGTAGCTGTGTCTAGGAGGTACAATTGTGATTCTCTCTGCCCGGCAGCCTTGCTGTTTGACACACAGCTGTACTAATACTGCCATCACCCTTCAGATGCCTACAGCTGGAGAAAGGCACAAGCTAGATCTGCTTTGATTTAATACATAAATATGAGTTTTTAAGGTGCTTCATTCATATGGGCACAATACATAATGACTCAACAATGTAAAAATTATGAAATCATGATTTGTGTCATTCAAGACACAGTACATAGGTAATCCTAGAAAGCTGGAGACTGACAAAAAACATATGGGTAACTCTTAAAACTGTTCACTATTAACAAGAGAAACATGGTAAGCCACTGGGGAAACCTGACTGAATTTACATTTTTGTAGAGTTGTTGAAGATGTGTATCTGGACACACTGAAGCAAAATCTTACACATACAGCTAGTATATTCACATAAATTGACAAAAATATTCAAATACCTAGGATTAAAATTTAGTCCTAAACTGATATTAAGTTTCCTAATTATAAATGGCTATGGATCCTGTACTCATAATTCTCTGCTGAAGTCAGAGCTTCCAGTTGTGCACTGCCTGTGAATAATCAAGCAATTTTACTGAGAAGCCTAAATTTGGGTGTAATAGTTTAATGCTGTAGATACATATCATGATGTTTGTTTTATTTGCATGTTTCTCTGTTTGAAATGTTAAGTATTCTAATTTATGTTGTGATAATATGGCTTTCACTTTTAAAAACTTGTCTTATTTGGAGAGATCAGTAAAAGCAATAGATGTAAAAAAGGTGATCTAAAAGCTCTGACCAAGCTGGGGTCTACTTAAAGGGAGCTGTATTTTTTTTCTGACTCTAATAGTATATGAAATAATATAAGTGGTCATCTACAGTACACCTTATACTTCAGTTAGTCAAAGACTGACTTGTCTAATAATATAATAACAGGGGCAAAATCTTAATGAGTCTACCTACAGCTTTGCACATTGACTTCATAAGGGATTTTCATGATTAAGGCTCAGGAGCCATGGGCCACACAGGTCAAACCATATCTTGCTGCATATGGGAATCCAAACTTCTCTCTTTATGTTTTGTTGGAGTTGATTCAAATGCACTGTGTTCTATATATGAAGAGCAGAACTTGATAATAGCTGAGGTGTGACAGAAAGCACAATCAGCTCTGCGAGTGCTAATAGGCACGAGGCAGTGGGGCAGGCCAGTGCATCGATGTCATCAGCTCTGTGGGAGCAGGCTGGCCCCTGGTGAAAGTCCCTGGCCACTCACTGCCTGCACAGCCACCAAACCACTGTCACCATTACTGAGGGATCTTTGTGTGCGGGGGATGCTGGAGAATGAAGCTTTTATATGTTGAAAAAATAAATTATTGAGATCAGATTTACAGGAAGATGTATTACTGCTCTATGAGACTGAACAAGACAGTCAGGAAAAATTTGGATGGTTCAGTCCTTCCGTAGCAACTGTAGAAGTCTTGTGTGACTGGGGCTGGACTGCCTTAGCCAATTGCTGTGTTAGGATGACAAAAAGGTAATTTTTGCCCCTATTCTTCCTTGTTAATATTCTTTTGCCAGCATGCAAACCCAGAGTGCTGCTGGAGGCACTGTGGAGAAGAAAGAGTGGGTAGCTTCCACGCAGATGTCAGGGAGAGGGGCGCAGACAGCTCCTGTGGACATTTGCGTTTCTGGAGTCAGGGATACCAGTCTCTGCCCAAAACAAGCTGTTTTCTCTGAGGTTTACATTGATGCACAGGGATTTAAAAGGCTGCAAAGCAGGCACGACGGTGGCTCCAAGTGACACTGCTGAGTAGCAGACCCGACCTGTGCATCACAGGGAGGCACAAGGCAAGGTTTGTCCAAATGCAGGAGAAGCCCTGTGCTCCCAGCAGCACATCACCCTCCCTCCTCTGAGGTGTTTCAGCCAGGGTGAATATCCTAGGGTACAGAAGACACTAATGTGAGAATTTTTTGTGTGAGAGAGCTGATGAGACTGTCTTATTTCTGAAATTTCTGAATTCATTATGAGAAACTAAAATCCTCCATTTCTTCCAAAACTAAATCAAGCCCATTTACTATTTCACATTGGAGACTGATGGAATTTTGTAAAATGGAACTCTCCATTAAATTGCCTAACTCTCCATATTAAGACACATCTTTTTGCCTATTATGCAAACATTCAGGTAGATTTATATTAGGGGCATTATAAAAAGTGGGGATAGATAGTAAAGATTATATTGATGTACATAAGACAGAAGACAACAACACATGGAGAAAAAAGATATATGACTGGCTGGAAGCATTGCAAGCTAACACTTTGCTAACTTGCCACATGTGTACATCACATAAGCAGCTGAAAATATTTAATAGTGAAGGCTCACACATCTACAGTGCATTCGGTTTAGGGGGAAGCATATGCAGCTGTTGCAGATTTAGGTAGTATTTTCTTTTCCTGTAGGTGACACTGAAGCAAAAAGCTGCCTATAACTGAAAGGTTATATATTAAAGACAGGTTATAATGAGGCATGACGTGGGAGTAAAAATGAGTATTAGGAAGAGGAAAACTACTGCGTTCTCTGAAAACGCAGACATGGACTTTAAATACAGATAAGCCTCTCCTTTCTCTCTCTTTGGGACTTCCTTTGTTTAAGGACTTGCTTTGAATGACTTTCCAAAATGGGCTACTAGCCCAAAATTTAATTTACGCTATTATGAGTACACACAAATGATATTTTGTGTACCAAAACTTTCAAATATGCTATGTCTGTGTTATTTATTTTTTAAATAATGATGGTTAAAGAATAAGTGTTGTTACTTATAATGCTTTCAGTATCCTCAGAGCTTGCTTACTATAGCCTTTTCATTTCCCATACAATCAGAATCTAATTTAATTATATAAAAGCATCCTCCATAAAAAGTAGTGGAAAATGCTTTGCAGAGAGAGATAAAGAAAAGAAGGAATGTTTTACACAGATTGTCACAGTGACTCTCAAGGAGACAAAAAACAATCTCTGAGGATAGACTACCATGAACATAAGAAAATCAGAAATAAAGAAGAAATAGCAGCAGAGTTATTTTTGAAACATAGATTGAGTTTAGGAGCCAGAGAAGAAGGAAAAAGGGAAGGGAAAAGAATGGAAAGGAAATGAGTTGTGTAACAACAAAAAAAGGAAAGGAAATTGGAAAGTTTTCAGATGAGATTTCAGAACAAAGACATTTCCGGGAGAGGGAGATAAGGCAGCAGCACAAAAAAGGGGAAGAACATCCATGCAGCGTAGGAAATCACAAAAGAAAGAAGAGTGGCTTAGTTTGCAGTCAACCAAGCAAGGATTTGGAAAACCTGGATACTGTGGTCTGGGTGCTTTTTGTCTCTCTGGATTTTCCTACCTGTAAAATGGAAAACAGGTTAGGCGATGAGGCATGAGGGTCTCAATGCAAGAGACTTCTGAGAGAAAAGCCTTGAGGGGCTATGGAGCAGCTGAACAAAAGTAAGATATGGACTGTTGATCTCCTCTGGTGAAATACAAATATTCAAGTGTTCTTTATAGTTGATAGGTAAATTATTTTGTGTCAAATTACAAGTAGTAGGAAGGAGCTGTGACTAAGGGAGAGGGGAGAACAAGCAGAGCTGTGATAGTTAGAGTAGATATAGTGATAAAAAAGATAGAATTAACAATAAGAAGGCCTGTGGGGAGAATAGGGAACAATGAATTTTAATGAAGATGAAAACTTCCTTCAAGGGAGCTGGATAGATAACTTTTGTTGTAATTGGAGGAAAAGCATAACAGAAACATTGAGCCAAATGTAGCCTTTTGTTATACCAGCTTTTACCATCTTTCTCCACAATATGTACTCCCAAAAGAACTAAAATCCTCCCACAGAGAAGCTTTAAGAGGGAGGTGCCCCACAGGTTGGCCAGTGTTCACTGAACCCAGAAGGGTGAAGATGGGAAGGGACCCATCTGAGACAGGCCAAAGTTTTTTTCCTCCTGTAATGAGGAGCAAATGATGAGGAGCAAATATGGAGCAATGATTTATTTGCTCTTTTGCAATTTTCCCTTGAGGTTACTTTCTCCTCCTCTTTGGAGTGCTCAGAGAAGGTTGTCCTGCCCCACCTGCCAGTGCCTGCCTTGGCTGTATTGACACGTGATTTATGTTTGTGGTGTACTAAATAGTGATGTAATCTGTGCCATGTATTTAGTATGATGAACCAAAGGAAATGGCTTTCTGCTGCAAGATCTTAGAATGTGCTGAGGAGATACTGAAACTTCCAAGAAGAGCAGCTAGAGCAGAGGAACTAAAGCAGGGCTGTTTGACTCAAGAAATAAACATCACCAAGCATTCACAGAAGTGAAGTCTCTCTCAAAGCCACTCTTTAAGCTATACTTTTACTGTACCCATTTGGAACAAATTTCAGTTTGTTGCCCAAAAGCTACAAAGTAACATAAAACCTGCTGTACTCAGATAACATAATTCACAAGCATGGTGGTTTTCTGAGGACTCTCCAAACTCACTACTCTGTACTTTGTGAACATTTACACACACCTTACTTGTCTTAAAATATTTCTTTAATTTTCTACTTTACATCTTATTATACCTAAAAACTTGAAAGGGATCACATTTAATGGTGGAGTCCATTAAATGTGGAGATGAGAGAAAGAGAAATGGGGCAGTTATCTCTGTGCCACAGCTCCATCCACAGTCTTTGAATAAGTCTGCACAATGACACTTGAATGAAAGCCTAAGTAAATTCTGCTTGATAACTGCATGGAACAAATGTGGAACAAAGAAGCTATGTTCTACTCTTTATATGTTGGAAGAATGAACTTGTTGCTCCTTGATCAATTCCTTGCCCTTCACTAGTACTTGAGTTCCCCTTTTTGCTGAGAGAGCATGCAACTTTGCAGTGCAGGGTTGTGTTATATTTCCTGACCTTTGACACTTTTTTCCCCCCAGAGATTTAAAGGAGTTAATATGGGAAGCAGTTTTTGTCTCACTTTGGATTTTAAATAGCAGAGTCTATTTATTTCTCATTCAGCAAGCCTCAATTATTTGTTTGTAAAAAATCATTTGGTAATGGGATTAATTCATCCTTCATGTAACTACACTGGAAAACAATAATGTTACACAAGAGACAAATTTAACAAATATATAACTCTTGTAGGGACAAAAAGAATTCTTTCTAGAGCTGTGTGAAAGGTTTGTTATACATGCCTGATTTAGTATATTTCTACAAATCTGAATGTTAGAGCCCATTTGCCTTTATTCAAAAGTACTTAATCTGAAACCAGGCCCAAGTGTTTAACAATCAAGTCCAATTTTAAGAAAAGTGATTTGATTATGCTTGTGCTGAGGTTGAATAATGCTTGCTTGCTCCTGGCAAGTATTTCTTTCAACATTTGCAATATGACACAAAGTTGGGCAAATCCACCCAGCTGCACAGCAAGAGGAGAACTCATGTGAAGCTGCCTAACTCCAGGTTCTCAAGGGCTGGGTGAAGTGGTGGTACTGGTGAGGAGATGGAGACCAAGCAGGGCTGTGTGGCCTCTGTGTGTGTTCTGATATTATGCTTTTTACCATAGTGTCTGCCAAGATGATCCATTGATGTGTTAAACAATGTCAATCA
Source organism: Dryoscopus gambensis (assembly GCA_013389985.1). Lineage (NCBI taxonomy): Eukaryota > Metazoa > Chordata > Aves > Passeriformes > Malaconotidae > Dryoscopus > Dryoscopus gambensis. The sequence goes on from WEIT01021985.1 coordinate 192,788, forward strand.
CTTCTGTAGCATGCTGTTCTTTCTCTCCTCTTCCCTAGGGGTAGAGCATACAAAAATAAATGTCTTACGTTTTAGTTTTTAGTTTTTTTCAGCTGTATGCCCCCCAACACACCTATGATGTTATGTACAGTGTAGTATCTCCCTGAATTCCTGTCGTGTCGGTATCCAAGTTTCGCAGTGAATGTGGTATGTTTGTTTTGTGTTCCGAGGATGTAATGCCATGCCCTGGCGAGAGCAACAACCTATGACTCAGGACCCAGTATTCCTAATCCTGGCTGTGCTGCCAACCTGCTGCACGGACCTAGGCAAATCACTTGACCCAGATTCCCAAAGACAGATAAGCACCTAAGATCTTTAAATAGTGACGTCCAGGACAGATTTATCTGGAGTGCTGGATGCAACTTATAAGCAGACCTACAATGGGGTTGCAACTGGGTGACTGGGCAGCTTTTTCTCCTACTTTTAAAGCTGTATCTGTTCTTCATCTACATTCACTATTTCAGCTCCATACAACTGCTGAGATAATNCTATGGTTGGTGGCCTGGAAGCCCTGAAGTTGGAGTTTTAAATTAGGTGCCCCACCGCCATGAGAACCTGGGGTCTGAGGGTGTGCCTATATTCAGAGCATGTGTAAGACAGAGATTTAGGGAACATGGAGGCACAGGAGTGGGAGTTATCCAGCTTATTTGGTAGTAGCTTGGGGTGGTGAAAATGCAAGTTCAAGTCTCTAATCCAAGCCAGGGACGCTAGGGATGATTTGGCAACAAATCCCAAAAAGTGTCTAAACCAGTAAACTACCAGAAACGCTGTGAAATACCTTTTAATTTTTCTGGGAATTGT
>WEIT01021987.1:6488-108916 GCA_013389985.1 Dryoscopus gambensis
CCGCGGCGGGAGGAGCTCAGGGAGCCGCCGCGCCACCGCCATCACCCATGGGCGCCAGGGCCGCCGCCATGTTCCCGCGGCCTCTGACCCCCCTCACTTCCGGTCACGGCGGTCACGCCGTTGCCATGGCAGCGCTCCGGGCCGGCCTCCCTTAAAGGGGCCGCCCGGGAGAGGGGCTCGGAGGGGCCCCGTGGGGAGCGGGGGTGCCCGGCGGGACCGGGACCACGGCAAGCGGGAGGCCAAGCGCGCGTGTCTTAATTCGGTGATCAGCCGAAAAGGGACAGCGATTAAGCAGCCCCACAGCGCTGCACGAAGGGGAAAACCGTGCTACTGTTTAGCTGTGGAATTTGTCATAAAATAGCCTGTCGGGGAGGGGGGAGAGTAGTGGAAAACGACCGTGGCATGCTTTCCACTGCTGTGAGGAGATGGTTTTTCTTAACTTTCCCCGAAACAGGCTGTATTTTTAGTTTTTATTGCACCGGCTTTGCCACCGCTCACTGTTGATGAGTTAGCCTCTTTACACTCTTTCCACATGTATGTTTTTACAAAGTAAACAAACCTGGTGAAACCCCTGGTCCAAGAAGGGAAACTCCAGGAGGTCTTAAATAAAGTTTTATGTTTGTGTGAAACCAAAGTGAGTCCATGCCTGGCTGACAAGAGCTGCTGGATTAGGACCAAAGCAACCTGGACTCTCTTTCTGACTCCACATCCATTCCATGTGCGTAGGTGAACATGTCCCTCTGCAAAACTCCCGCAAAGTACAAATGCCAGGGCAAAACATGATCCCATACCCACTTAGGGATATATTGCCCGGTAGCCACTCCACTTCTGGGATCCTTCTTTCCCACTGCAGCTAGCTTTGAGGACAACATTGTCTCTTCTGATGGGCCTACAATGATCCAGTGAGAATTTATTGCCTTGGAGAGTACCTTTGCAGACCTGAGAATCACTCATCGCTTACATCAATACTTGAAATTTTAAAAAAAATAAAAAAAAAGGGAATAAGCCTTTGGGAAATTTCATCCGAAAAATCATAAAAACGTTGGAAATTCCACTGTCATCACTTTTTGAGGGATATCATTTGTTCATTCAGCCTGGAGAAGTAGGAGCTAAGGGGGGACTTTAGCTGTTGTCTACAACTGGGGGAAGGTAATTGAGAAAGTGGAGCCAGACTCTTCTCCAGAGGTGCACCGCAAGCAGATGAGAGGCACTGGTCCCATGTTGCAGCAAGAGAAATCCCAGTTAGTTAATAGGAAGGAATTCCTCAAAATTAGAGCAGTCAAGCACTGGAACAGGCTTCCCAAAGACCTTGTGCAATCTCAACCCCAGCCTGGACCTGGTCTTATGTAAAAGTACCAATAGCATCCCAAATCCTCCAAAATGCCTTAGCTGAAGAGATAAAGGCAACTCCGTGTTGGAGCGCTCTGCCTCTTGTGTTGGGAGGTTCTTTGTTGTGTGATTCTCCTCAGCTGAGTTGTGCTAACCAGGGAACAGGCATTTAGTCAGACTTAGTCACCAAGATTCCCTCCTCTAGGCAGCTCCAAAAAGTGACCCATTCCGTCCCAAACTGAATGTCTAAAACAGCTCAGCACACGGGGAGCTGAAATGGCTCACCTTGAGATCACTCTGGCTGATGACATAGTTAAAGCTAGGTGAAATGAATCCTCACTGGTGCCTCCTGACAATAAGGACAAGAGTAATGCAAACTACTGAATTTTAAGTTGCAATAACATAGCGTGAAAGACATAACATCAGCAGAATGTCTCGAAGGGTAACACGTGCCTTGGGCTGTCAGCCATAGACTTGTGGCCAGGCTCCTGGGCAGCCTCAAAAATTTGAATAGAAACAGGGCAGTGATGGCATCTGCAATATCTGCAAAATTCCTGGTGCAACCCTGTAATGCTAAATGCAAAGCTGTCCCCAAATTATCATACTGCTGTTGTCTAGGAAGGCAAGAGGGCTGAAACTGCAGTCATGTCTACATGTGGCTTCTGGTATTTGTGCTGTAGGGCAGTCATGGCTCTTTCATTAGTTTGATAAACTGAGCAAAAATGCATATGGCTAATTGTCTCTTGGGTTGAAGCTCTCTGCAGAGAAGAAATACATGCTGAAAGCGGTTAATAAAATACTGGGAAAGATTTTTTAAGGAAGTAGCTAAGGAAGGAGCTTTGGCCCTCTGTGCATCAAAACATAGGCCAGAATCTTACTGCGGGCCACTCTCTGCCACTTCCAGGGTGACCCTGGATAAATCACCTCACTTTCCTATCAGTGTAGTAGGAATAATGACATTTTCTTCTTGCTGAGAGTGCTGTCAGGAGATGGTAATCAAAGTTTGTAATTTGATTAGAAAATGTGAAACATTTTACAGCACTCCTTACAATGCCAACACCTCGCTGTATAAACTTCCAGTTAAGATATTTTACTTAAAACTGTGGAGGAAACAAATTAGTAAGACAAACAATAATGAGTAATTGTGTTCCTATTTTCCTTAAGAACCCCAGAGCAATTTTGTACCGTTTGGAGATTAATCTCTTTGTCTATCACATTGACATTCAGGCAGCTGAAGAAGAACATGACATCTTTTCAAGCATTCACTATAGCATTCTAGTAGAAAATACAAAGGCAAATTTAATTTTCAGTTGCAACTACACAGGCAAAGTAGATGAGCACCTTGTGCTTTACACACATACACTGAAAGCTGAACCTGTGTGAAGTGAGTTAGTGTAGGCATTTTGTTAGAAAGCAAAAAGTCTGCTCAAGAAAAATACAGGCATTCATAATGCCCCTACAGTTTTTGTGAAAGTGGAAAGTACAATTTCTACAGCCAAAGACAACAGTGAGGGGAAGAAAAGAATGTTCAGTATTCAGCAAAAAGGAAGAATCCGGCTGACTGGAAATGTATGTGCATTTCAGAAGGCTTTGTTAAAATAATATTAAGGTACTGTCTTTACATCCACAAAAATAATGTCATTTGATGCCAAAGTCAAGGTTTCCACGTGTTTGAAATAAAACAATATAGATTTAATTTAACCACAAAACAATTCCTGTGGGGAGAGCTGGAAGCAGCAAGGCCTGATTCCCAACAGACTCGCTCCCTGTGCCCCTCAGCCCGTCTCCATCCCCACTGCATTAATTTTGTCTCCTTCCCACTCCATGGACAGCCTCCCTGCAAAGCAAGAAGCAGTAGGTGTGGGTGGGCCAGCGAGTACCAGCTGCCAAGAGAAACAATAATGTTTGCTCAGTCAGAGCATGAATTTAGTTCTCGCTCCTCTGTCATACTGTCTGTATTAACAGATCTTGTAGGAGTATGATTGTTTCTGAGAATTTTGCCTTTCTGCCCTTCTGTCATATCTGAGCAAAATTCATCAAGAAGGTTCAAAAGCTCTTGGAGAGGGACTTGCAACCAGACTGAAAAGCAGCATGGCCGCATAAGCAAAGTTCAAGTGAAAAAACAGATTGGAAAACGAAAAAGTTGCCCATAGTCAGGGAAAAAAACCTCACAACAGTAAATCATTTCGCAAGGGGTTGAAATTGAAAATGACTGAGTCTTTCAAGTTGTATTAGCACCTGAGAAATAGAAAGTGAAAACAGAAAATGATACAAGCTACTATCCGTCCACTGACAGGACTTGGAAACATATGGCATGAAGAATTTAAGATCTTCATAGGAACACAAGAAAAAGGAATTTTTTTATTATAGCTGGGATTAGCTTTAAAAAACATTTTTTGGTGATATGATTTGTAGTGGGACCCCTCCATTCATCTTGTTGTTGGCATAGCTCAGCTGGATGACAAGTGGCATCATGGAGCTCATAACAAGTCTCCAAGAGGGGACGTACAGAGGAGGGAAATCGTTTTAAACCAGTGTTACTAACAACAGCAGTATGCCTAAAACATTCTGAGTTTTAATCACTATTGCTTAGCTCTGTGTTTTATTTGTAGACTAAGTCCCCTTGGGACCTATATCTGAGCTGAGGGAGTGATAGACCGTGTGGCACTCAAAGGGAGGAAAAGATAAACAGTGTGGAAAATATCATTAGGCAGCCAGTCACGCCTCTCTATAACTGCCAAAGAACAGCAGAAATATAACTCATGTTCTCCTGTTCCTTGGAAAAGCCTCAGTCACTTGAATAAAGAGACTTTCTAGGAGCTCTTGTCAAGAAATGGCCTGAGCTGCGCTTGCATCAAATGGTTTCCAAGTTGAAACTCGCAAGCTACTTATGGATCTGCTGTTTACGCGGTTATTTCCACTTCCTAAATCTCATCAGAATGTGTTAAATGCTTTCCTAATGGTCCTGTACCATGTAAACAGTTGCAAAATTATCCCCAGAGATGGTATTAAATGGTAAATTCAAGGAGTGGAAGAAGAGGAATAGGAAAGGATTGCATGACAGAAAGGGAAAGATGAGAAGGGGTCATTAAATGCCAGAGGTGGGAGGTGATGAGATGCATTCCCCAAAGCCCTCCGCCCCAGAGGGCAGTGCAGATGTGATGCTCAGGGCCCCTACTGCCTTCAGTCCACGAACACTTTGGGACGGCTCTGCCCTCACGCCCATGCTCTCCCCTAAGAGCCCTCACGTAGCTCATTTGCTGAAACTGCCATACTCCACATCCACCTGGGTTTTTCCTCTCTCCTGGCTTTTCTAAGCAAATTCCACTGCCTCTGAGAAGAGCTAAGTTACTTGATGTCTGAATCATTCACTGTCTCACCTCCATTTGCCTACTTTTCTGGAGGGTTTGAGACAAGGATATGACAAGCCTACATAAGGATTTTCACCTCTCCATCTGCTTGCAAAGAAAATCAGATATCTGAGCCCACATACCCTCCTAGGTGTGGAAATTTGCTAACTGTTCATAACATGCCTAAGCTGCACTTGTTAATTTTTCTTCCAGAAACAGCAACAGTAGAGAAGGGGTCTTGACTCGAAGGGTATCAGCACAGCAGTGAATAGAGATTACCGTCACCAAATCAAAACAGGGGAGGCAGTGAAAGCATGGAAAGCTTGCACTGATTTAAGCTGGTATAATATTTCTGGTGCCTGCAGGGTAGGTGTATATCTCTGGAGACAGACTAAGCTCATTCTTAAGCACAGCCCCATGAGCAGCAAACAATAAAGGCCACTGTTTACTGCCCTACAAATATAGTAACTGGCACAGGTGATATAATGGATTTAGCTGATTTGGGAAACATTATGAGTTTAAATGTTTTTACTATCAAATTCAAAAGACATCTGCAGGTACAACCATAAAAGGTGATTCAATAAATTACAGGGTTTTTTAAACTCTCCAAAGCTGAAGAGAAGATGGAGTTAATTCAGAAATGTTTATTTGATTTAGTTGCTGTTTGGTTCACAGGAGACTCCCCACAGGGGCAATAAAATCCAAGGCTGCCTTTTTTATAGTGCGAAGATTTTACACTGCAGTCCTCTCCAGTCTGTTTAAACATGCCCCTCTCTTACTTCAAATACTAAGAAATTCCATTCATCACAACTCAGAAATTTCAGAGATGGAAATGATCTATTAAGCCCTATGATCCATCTCCTGAAAAATGCAGAATTTCTCCCTATAGTGCGTTTGTATTTTTAATGTTTTGTCCATCAAGTTTATAAGGTCACATTAGTGAAGTGTACATTTCATTACATTTCATGTTTATGTCAACAAATAATATGTGGTTGCTTAATTTCAGTACAATTGGTCTTACGGATGTACCAGGGAAAGGGAGCAAGCAGTAGCCAGCATAAATGGCAGATGCCAGAATCAGGAGGGGTTGTTTTGTTGCTAAATGGGATCAGTGCTGTGCACAGTGGGCTTTCAACTATTCCTCTTTGGAGAATGGTCATTCTAATGTCAGTCATTAGCAATTTGCTCCTGGTCACTTGGGAACAGCATGTTTCCTACAAATTGTTTCTATTAGTCACCAGTTCTTGTCCAAATAATTGACTATGAGAGAGAGACAGCCTGTGTGAGATGGGCATTAGCAGGGTGGCAGTGTGTATGGACACACTGTTATAGGACACACGCTTCGCATTTTTTGAATGCCAAAAATTAGTGGAATGGGCTCAGATCTCTTTTATGCAGGGGTCAGGCTGGAGCTGCATCACCGAAGTCTGATGGAGCCCTTTGAAAAGCCAAGGCTAATGCACATGAGGTCAGTTTCTGGCAGTAATACAGCAGCACATTTGCTTGTCTCTGAAATGCAGTCACCTCTGGCATGAAACCTGGCAGCTGTTGCACATAAAATGGTCAGGATGTGGACCAATATCCTTCGGGAAAGGAGGAAGAAAAAGAAGAAGAAGATCATGGAGGAGCCTCACTAGTTCACACCCTTCGTATTCCTGTCATCTGCCCCTTAAGTGAAAGCTCTTCTGCACAGTGTTGTTAGTTCAAGTACCTGCTCTTTTGACAGCCTTTTATCTCACTGAAAATAGGTGTTTCGGCATGACAGAACATACAAGGAGGACAAAAATTCAACTTACCTACTAAAAAGAAAAATGCTGTGGGGAAAAAAAGCAGGTCACAGTGGCACATCAGAAGTCAGCTATGTCATTCTCATCACGGGCTCCAGTCCTCTCACCATACCATCTGAATACGTTCTGCTTTAAGTTATTGCTGGACTTCTCGTGTTGTCCTGCTCTACTTGGTTTGTGAAGGCTGAACCTGAGAGAGTACAGGGCTAAGAGGTTACAAATGTCCTCCCAATAAAACTCATGTCAGAGTTATAAGGAACTTTCAAAGCTTGTTGTTGTTGGGGTACTTTCGAGATGTCAGAAAAAGAGGCTTTGAGTTCATACAAGTAATTCTGGAGCCTCTGAAAATATCTGTTGTGGCCCTAATGCAGGCAACTGAGGTATGGAGAGAGAAGCAGCAGAACCTTTGAATCCAAAGCTGCCAATCTCTGGACTGATGTAGAGGGGACTGGATGGTTACTCCCCAGAATCTGGGTAGGAACCTGGGCGGGTACTGGGAAACCAGAGCTTAATTATTGCTGTCATGGAGGAGGCAGCAGCAGCAGCAGCAGGACAATGGATGGGGGTCAGAGAGGGGATAGAGGAGCCAGCCTTACGTAAGCCATTTCTCAAAGTTACACAACGGTGTAAAGTAATAACACTAATGCACTTCTATAATGCATTCCTGCAGAGATTTAAAATGCTTTGAAAAGATAAGTAAATATTATATCATAAGGTGGCAGATGGAAAAACCAGAGCAATGAGGAAATTGTGGCTTCCTTGTAACTGTAGGGAGAGTCAGAGTTGTGGTGGGGAGCAAGAGAAAGGTCTCTGGAGCCCTCTGAGCACTTGGTCACAGACTTCCAATGCTCAGGTGTGCTGGACAGGAGGAAAACTGGCAGGTTAGGAAGAAATTTTCCCCACGTCAGGAAACAAATCAGAAACAAGAAGAGCATTTTTCAAGATGGGAAAAGATGTTTGGTGAAAACATTTTGGGTTCCCAGGATTTTATTACCTTTTCTAGTGTGAGCCAAAGGATTCTATCCAAGTTTCCAGAGATTATTCCTCACAGGAAAAGCAAAGCTGTAATAAAGGACATAGCAATGGCACAGTAAAAACAACAACAATAATGAAAAGATGTCTTTTGTTTAATCACCTGGACAGATTCAGCATGATGCAAATAAAATGTGGGATAACAAGCTCCGAGAGGCAGGTCACATCTACCGGGGCTTGTCAGGCCAAAGCAGCAGAGTGAGACAGAGCGAGGTGCAGGAGGGTGGTGAGGAAGGGCAGCGCCCCCAGGAACACGGATCTGCCTGGGGTCTTTGTGGTAAAGCTGCTCTTTGTCATCAGTGCCAGTGACCCTTAGGAGTTGTCTGCTCTTCCAAAAATCTGTTCAAACCACTTGTTGATTTCCCACTGACAGCAGACTGTCTGCCTCTCCTTACTACCTCCCTGGGCTGGACTAGTCCCTTTAGGGTTACCATGGGGGGATTAACAACCTCAGAAGCAATCACTGGTTGCAGAGGGACCTCCAGCCTGCAGAGGATGTGTTCTGTGCCTTTGAGCATGTCTGCCCCGGGCAATAAGGAGTGCTGAGATCACCCTGCTCGTCCCTGGCCATTAATTGCTGTGTGCTGAGGACATCCCCTGACTGCTGCTTTGCTGGTCTTCCAGCTCTCAGTCCATTCCTGCTGCTCTGCCTCCACTCATGGGTGCAGCTGCACTCTTTCTCCCAAGAGTGTGTCCTCTCTCCTGCCTGTGGCACTGCTGTAGGCAGGACAGAACTTCCAGGAGACATTTTAGCTGGGGAGGTCAGATTATGTGGCTCAGGACATTTCCTGCAAGACAGAAATTGAGCCTTCACCAAAAACTCAGCTCTCACCGCTCCTGGACTGAGAGGAGGGCTCAGCCACGCAGCTACAGGTAATGCTGTACAGATCTGTAGGACCAGTCCTGTGTTTTCTGTGTTAGGTCAGCTTTCAGGGACTTATGGAAAAATATATGTCCTGTCATAGGAAATGCAGTAAGTAATAAATAATGATCTGCATTTCTGCAACATTTAGCAACTGTTCATGACTTCAGTGTTGTAACAGGTCAGTGAGAAGCCAGGTTTGCCCCCATTTCTGGTTGGGAAGAACTGAAGCACAGGACCATGGCTGAAAATTGCTTTCTTTTCCAGAAGGGTGGTGAATGGCCTCCTTCCCTGTTACAGTCTTTCCATGGGCAATACTGCTGCCAGGAAGAGCTGTAATCTCCCCTGGGTTGGGAAAATGGCACAACAGGCACATGTCCAGGTCACACTCACTGGCTCACTCATCCAGCAGGTTTATCTGCGGGTCCAGAGGGGAGCAAGGTAGTAAAGTGCCAGCCATCTCTGCTGGAAAGTCTGTACCTGTGGCTGCCAGGAAGATTTTGGCCATGGTTACATGAAATTCAGTGCTCTTTGGTCAGTCTGAAGCTGACGCTCTCCTCTGCCCTGGCTCATCTGGACAGGATCCGGCATTCTGGGCGAAAGCGAATGCAGCAGCTGAAGCTGGCACAGAGGGGACTGAGCCGGCTTCAGAAAAAGCATGTGGCTTTCCAAACACATTGCAGTCCAAAGCAAAACCAGCAGTTCTGACATGCTGTGAGCAATAAACAATGAGCTTTGTCAGCATGTCTAGAGGAAACGATAATTCCCGGAGTGTGAATGATGAAACGTTAACCAAGATGGAGGCTTTGGATAGCATTGTGGTTAGGAAAGCACATGTGCATCAGTGTGGAAGAGCTGACACTATCGCAAAGAACTCTAACTAAGACACAAAGATCTTCCAGGTCTCTCAGCTTACTCCCCAGTGGTATTTTCTCCTGTTCCCTGAGCGAAGTGTAAAGCATTGCTTGTGCTTGAAATAGAGATTTGCAGTGCTGTAACCAGCACCTGAATCTGCCCCTCCAGCTGCACAGCCCTGGCTCTTCATCACGCACAGCTCAGTGCTGCCATCAGCCCTGTGAGGGCTTGGTGCAGGGTAATTTACTGTTGTACCTGCATTACGAGATTGGCTGTCCCTCTTTTCTCTTCTTTGAATTAAGAGGCAGCTCCGGTCACTCCAGTGTAATTGAAAACCTAATGAAATCTGGGGGAGTGTTTTTAAGGTTACAGTGACCTTGACAGAGACATGGTAGCCCTGTGCTTAAATATTTTACAAATCTGTTGCACAGTTTTGAGGCCAAAAAGAGTCAAAGCACATTTTTCCCCTTTGCTTGGAAAATGTTAAAATGGTTCTCTGCAAACTGAGTGAAATGTTTCCAGTCACTCCAGCAATGAACAGCATTCACATGCATGTATTAGCAGAAAACAAGAATAACTAGAGTCAGAGAAAATTATGCAATTATTCATAGTAGTAATATTAATTTCACAATGTCATCGCTTTAGGGGCCTGTTGCAATAAATAACCTTGAGAGTTATCTTAGTGTGTATGACAGAGGACATATGTGCAGTTGAGATCAGATTGCACAATAACTTTTTCCTGATGTGCCCTATGAAACATGGAACCTTGATCTCGCTCACCAGTCACCCATGCTGGGGTTATTTTAAGAAAAATGACATTCAGGACCATTATTCAATGCTGGAGTTACAAAAAAAAAAGACTCAGCGTTCTGCTATGGCTAGTGTTACCCTCAGGCATTTCTGGCATGTTTCTGTTGTAAGTTCATTTTACATGTGGCCAGGAAGTACAACATCTTGTTGCATCTTGAAGAAAAAACCTACCATATTTCTTCCCTGTTGCTCATTTCCAACCTACAGAAGCATCTGGTGGGAGCATGTCAGAAGATCTGTCACTAAATGTAAGAAGTTCAGCCCCCAGTGCACTTTAATGCCTGAGTCTCATTTGAAAGAACAGGGTCAAATCATATTTTACTCCTCTACTTTTTTAACTGTGACTTTTTTTTGTTGTGCTTCTCTCCTTTGAGTAGGACAGTGTTTTTCTACTAAATACTGTTTTCACCACTGTCACTTCTGAGCAATTTGGTTTTGGATGGAGATAAAAATTAACAACTGTTTCTTTCCAGGAAAATCCTAGCACCATAAGTTTCCACCAAAGCCTGGCCCACGTATCCAAGTTTTGAGACACCCTTAGCAAAAATACCACACAGGGAAAAGTGATAGAAGGCCAGACACTCCAGTTTGCATGAGTGATACTGCAGGGCTTGAGATGATGGCTGGCCATGCTGTGGCATTTCCCAGAGGGGCACAGATTTGTTGGAGATTATGAAGGCTCATCTTCAGCGTCATAAACATGGCCTTGCTCCCACCTCTCATTCCTTTCTATTTCTCCCTCTCTAGACCAAGGCAACATCTGCATCACCATTCCCACCATTCTCACAATGGCAACCCCAAAAAATGTCTGTTGATTGTTAGGAGGAAGGTAAAGAGCTGTTTGCACTGCATAAAAATTGCTTCTGTTGCTCCTACCAAGCCAAGGTCCAAGCACCACAGTCTTGTGCACTTTCTACTGGCACAGTGCCTGTCCACTCCCTGCTCACACATACCGATGTGGAGCTCTGTGGTGACAGAATTGGATCATTTCTCCCACACCCTTCACCCACAACCTGCGTGTTTCTGTCCCCATACCTTGCCTCCCATGAGGGTCACTCTGTTTCCTGGTTAATCTGGGAACTGAGATGTGAATAAGACAGGTTGCATTTCCCAGAGGTCAGGCTGGTTCCCCTGTCATCAGCCTCACACTTATAATAGAAGCAGGAAAATTTGAGAAAACACATCTGATGTAATTAGTGTAACCTTTCTGCCAGGTGGTTAACAGCAGAGAAAAATGTTTGGATTTAATATACCCATGGCCCCTCTTGATAAAGGACTAAATTCCAATCTCCACTTAGAAACCTGAGAAAACTAAACATACCCTCCCCGGGAGCTCTTAAAGAGATGGATTTCCACCGCTCACTTGCATTCCCAGATCTTTATTAGGCAAGAGGGAGCAGAGTCATAAAGCCAGGCAAAGCCAGCAATGGCAATATATATCCAGATAATGAGCAAAAGAACCCACTTTTTCAAATCTGTTGGCAGAGCTCCACCTCCCTTCCCCCTGTCTAGTGAAAAGGTGCCCCAAAGAGAGCCCCATGGCTGCAGCACCTCAGCCAGGGTCAGGATCAGGGAGCAATCCTACCCACGGAGCCATGGAGGACCCCAGCTGCTGGTGCTATGGATAGAAGAGCTCTCAGCTGCCTGCACAACCACCCAAAGACCTGGTGAGAGCACACACTGGTACAACTCAGGGTGAATCGGCCCACAGAGAGGCACAGAGCTGCAAGGCAGGAGTTCAAGCAGCAGAGTGCCATCAACTCCTGTTATCAACAAACTAGAGTAGAGTGTGGTGTATCCCCACTTCTACCTCCTTGTGGGGCCTACAGGCAGAGGTGGAGGAAGAAACACTCTTCCAGCCCTTTTTATGGCATGTCATGGAAGCAATCCAGGTATGCAAAGGACAGACCACTTTCCCATGCAGCTGAGATGCTGCTTCCTCCAAGGCACTATCATAAAAGTCAGGTTTTCATTTCACTGTGTCCTGAGCACGAGGGTCCTTAAGGCTTCTGGGCCTCAGATGACTGGAAAGGAATCACTGTGGTTTCCAGAAATTCTCAGCTGTGCTTTACTGGGAGGTTGCATCATGCCAGTCTGGAGGTGGGAACCTCTCCTCTCTGGTTTGTTGCGTTGTGTAAGCTGCCCTGCCCAGTACTGTGATTTCAAACTGCTTGGAGGCTGCTGCTTCATGCTGACTATGTTGTGCCCAGGGCAGTATTTACCATGAGAGGGATTTCTACATGGGTGCCATCATTTGCAACTACTTATGAATGATTTGGGGCTGAAGTTGTAAATGCTGATCTTCAGTCTGAACGTCCTAGAGGATTTAACATGTTTAGTCTGCAGTCTACTACTCTCCCCTCCCATTCTGTTTTACTGAGTCTATTTGGAGTTTACTGAAATACCCATGGGCTGGCTACCAATTCAGTGAGGCCTAAGATGGATTCTTCACCACATTTAGCTAAAGCTAAGTTCAAAACAAAGCATTACTCTCAGAACTGAAACTGTGGAGTTAGAAATTATTGGGAAGGTGTATGTGGAAAGTGCTAAGTGTGAGGGATTTGGATATTTTCCAGATTTTGCGTATTTCAACCTTTTGTGTGACTAATTTATACATTACACGCATTCTAAACCTAGAAACATAATCAGAAGATGTGAAATAATCCCTCTGAGACCCTTTAAACCTACCATCCCTAGAAGAAAAGGACAGTGCTTTCTCCTTTTATGAAACCCCTAATTGAAAAAATACATAGCTTTGAATGCAGAGCAAGAAAGAGCAGGAGTCAGGAGTAAAGGAGGAGACTTACATGGAAAAGATAGTCCAAGCAGAAGCAAAGAGGGGACATGAATTGTCCATGGGCATTTATCCAGGAAGATTCGCTCGTCTCTGCCTCCATCACATGGGGATGGTGCCCAGGGGAAGCCGTGTTGACTGGTCAGTGTCCCAGTGGAGCAGTGAAGAGCATTATTTGGTTGTTGGATAACATATCTGTCCTCTTGGCTAGCCAAAAAGATCGTGTGACATGGACACAGGTGAGAGAATCTGCCTGGACAGCCTCAGCAAGGGACAGAACTCATCTTTCCCACCCATATTCATGCATTACATTTTAGTTCTCTTCTTTTTGCTCTTCTTTTTTCCATTCCTTCCCCTCTCCTCTTTTTCTTTGTTCCAGAAGGCACCCATCCAAGTGGCCCCACGAGATGCCTGTCTTGTAAAGCTGTTTTCCTGCAGAGCAGCCATCAGCTGGCAGCAGCTGGTGGGGCAGCTTGGCAGCAGGAGCTGTGGTGACCTCTCTGCTGCGGGGTGTGCACAATGCACAATGGGAACTCCTGGAATGGATGGCAGTGATGTACACAAGAGGTATTCCTGGGGCCATTACACAGTGCTGGAAGAGGCTGGATTGCAGCGGTCCTGTTAATATCTTTCATTCATCTCCAGTGAAGTCAACAGTTGAAAGCAATTTTAAGCACTTGGATCACACAGAATATATAAATACCTGTGTTCTGTCTAGCTGTAACAATTCAATGATAAGTATGACTCCCTGGTGAACGAACAGGATATCACAGGCTTATTTTGTCTTCCAAATGGGTCAGAGTTGAATCTTTTACTGGATTTCCACATTCATTTTCTCTTAACAAGTTACATTTTCGCTTGGAGAAGGCATTGCTATAGTTCTCAGACTCATGACCGCAACAGAAACACCTCCAGATTTTCTGAAGATATTTAAAACAAATTTGTTATAACCTGTAATTTGCTACTGCTTTATCATGAACACCTTCATTTTTATATATCAATATAGTTCAGGCTTATGTATTCCATGTATATAGATCCAGTAGCCTTGAACCAATATGTATCCCTTCATGACTACTTTAAGAGGTATGAACTTCATTAACCTTTATAGGGAATAATGACCTTTCCTGTGGTGTCCTTGTTTTGCACTATTATCTGAAATAATGAAGTTACACCCTTTGCTTCAGATATATGATTTTCAAAAACAATATCGGCTTCGTTTGAGATGATAGAAAGCATTTATAATATCTTAAAATAAGAGCCATTTAGCATTTTTTAAAATGGTGCAGTTAGAGCATTTCTAAAAATTTCAACAGCCATTTACAATTGCTGAAAGTTTCACCTGACAGCTGGTTGAAAATTGTGGAAAATAGTGACGTGAGCTCAAGAGTCAGATTGTTTTGGCTAGTGTGGGTATTTCTCTAGGCTTTAAAACTAAGGCAGTGGGATAAAACAAGTTCTGATCTTAGCGTTAGACTTTCAGGCAGACTGTAATATGTGTGCCGTGCTTTCCAGTGTGTTTTGGCACTTGTACTCCATGTGCAAGGTATGTATCTAGAGATATACACATGCTGCCCAGTTTTCTTCACTTGCATGTTCAGCTGAGCCGTATTTGGGCCTCAAAGGACATGCATGCAAGTAAACATTCATGTACCTGCACACAGAGATGAATCCAGCCCTGAACACACACATGCAATAAATGCAGAATTTGTGCTTATATCGCACATGCTGCCTTGCAGTCAAAGACCTCAAAGTACTTTGAAGTCATTTAAGAAGCAAATATCCCATGGGTGTAGTCATGACTTGCTGGAATACCTTGTCCCCTCTCCACACGTTTCACCAGTGGTGTGCTCAGTCCTGTGCTTCTCTCTGTCCACACTAGATAAGTAAAAACTAAGCCTCCCGTCACTGTTGCAAAGTGGATATATTCATAAGTTTCCCAGTGAAGGGAGCTGATTCCCCCAGGTCCTGAAAAGTTAGCAGTGCTAAGAGCAACACCCACATTGTTGCCCTTAACCATGTACTCATCATCAGAGCTGGTGATCTCTCCCACATCCCTTCTTCGCCACATGCTGCTTTTTTAGATTTTCATATCCTGCTCATCATCCTGAAACAGAAGGAGAGACATCTGAAGTATCCTCAGCTCCGAAAATGGTTTGTTCAGAATCTCCCAGGATTCATCCTAATTTTGTCAAAGGGAACACAAGTGTGGTGACTGTCAGCTGTGTGAATCCCAGGGGAGGACCACAGGATTCCTGTTGGACAATTGATGAGCCAGGCACAAAGCTATCAGCGTCCCAGGTCTGCCCTGAACATCACAGAAAGACTAATAAAGTTTTAAATTAAAAAAAGAAATTCCATCAAGGTTAATCTTTCAAAAGCCACAGTCCATCTGGGTGCCTTCTTCCTTGGTATTAATTACGAAGACCCTAATCCATAAGCAAAATATGAGCGAGATGTAAGCTCGCTACTGTTGTCTTTAATATTTTGCTTGCTAACAGGGCATCTAATCCACCATGAGCAGGAGTTCATCAAGCCTCTGAGGCTACCTAAAGCACACAATCCCTCTAAATGAGCAGTAATCTCCTCTATGGAATCTTCCATCCCGTGAACTAATAAGTGATGCTAAAGGCTCATTTGCTCTGGGATCTCCTGGCGGTGGAGGGGATGACACTGTACCCAGCTCCCGGCACAGCAGAGAGCAGAGCCCTGGGATGAGTGCGGGCAGTGAGGCAGATTCCTGGCACTTTCACCTTTGTGGTAAAGAGCCCTTCTTCCTTGGCACATGAGTGCTCTGCCAAAACTTGTGAGCATGGACACTGGACTGAAAAGATCCTGCCAGTGGTTTCAAGCAGTGAGACCAATAATAATAATTTCCACACTCGGCTCTTTTACATAACACTTCCCTCCCTGCTCCCTGTGGGATAAACAGTGGGACTCAAGGCTGACATTTTGCAGATGCTGGGAGCACGGGCAGTTCCGGCAGTGGCGGCAGGAGGAGAAGGAGGCGGCATGGGGGAGAGGCACAGGCAACTGAAATTCATTACTTGGAGAGGTTGTGAGGGTCAGTGACAGTGGCGCTGAATGGATTTTTCCAGCCGTTTTGAGATGAGATTTGCACTCTGTAATCTGAATGCTTTTATCTATTTCTGAAAATAGACAGGAATTTTTTCCACAGGCTGCTCCAATCTGGCCATGGAGATGCAGGGAAGGATTACAAGGATAAATTCAGGTTTTGTTAAGCAAGCATAGCTTTTCCAAACCAAACATAGACAGCATTCTCGCAGCACAAACACGTGTACAAGAACTCTCTTGTCAGAAGGACACGTCCCCTCGTGCAAGAGATGAAAGTGCGAGGTGCCGTGCACAGCCCTGGAGCCCTTAACTCCTGTTTTGTATTCTGCTTGCCTCTCCAAGCCAGCTGTGCCAGAGCCAGCGAGGTCTCTCCAAAGCTGCAGAGAATGATCTAGATTTGTTTCCCTGCTGAACCGACAAGTACTAGTTTACTCAGTGATTATTTTCTGTTTCACTCACATTTTGCTGGAGTTGAGTTTCCTCTCTTGCTTAGTCATGTCCTCTTCTGGCAGCAGCTTCTCTGAAAAGAGGGCTGATTCTAGAAATTAGCTAGGACAGAAACTGTCAAGTGGTGTATTACAGCACTTTCAGGGATGAGGAATTGATAAGAAGCCAGCTTTATTTACTAACTTTTTCTATTCAGAGTAGAAAATATGATTCTAGGGCTTGGTTTTAGTGTCACTAAAACGTTTTCAGCTAGAATCTAAAGGATGTGCTTAGGTGTGGATGTACTGTTGTCTTGGGGCAAAATAGTGTGGGATAGCAGGACCTGCAGTTGCACAGCATCCACTGTGTTCACAAGGTTTTACCACTATCCTGGTGTCCCTCAGTGCCACCAGCCCTGTCTCCAAGCAGCTCACCTGCCCAGACTTGAGTCATACAGTCACTTTCCTGCCCAACTCCTTCCAAGTGCCAGTAATTTTCTCTTACCTGCACTTTAGCACCCCCACTTTAAGTACAAAACAGCTGCTATGAAGCACAGATATACCCTCAGTGGGTGGGAAGAGCTGGGTACTGAGCTGTAACCCTGCTCTCTCAGGCTGCAGGCTGGGGACATGCCACTGACAGTGGCCAAATGTTTGTGCAGTGGCAGGTGCTGGACCAGCAGATCGGGAGCTTTCCGTACTGTCCTGCCAGGAGGTGGCTCTGCCTAGCCATGCCCAGGTGGCCCGTGGAGCTGCAAAGTAAACACTCAGGAGCAACAACTCTTGGGAAAAGCAAGGGGAAGGAAAAGGTAATTCTATTAAGCACTGCAGTCATTGATGGTAGTAAAGCCTTTGAGGTGGGGGGGTATGGATCTGCATGGAAAACTGTACACAGGGCCAGGGCCACAGCAGAGCATGCGAGGGCTGGAAAACCATGCCAAGAGCTGAGCTGCTGAAGCATCTTGACAGCTCTGAAAGATGATGACGATGAGTGACCGTTCCTTGGAAGCCTCCTGGAGATTCAGAGCAGGGGAAAGGTCTCTTAGGAGGCAGCCAGATCCACTGAGCTTCAGCTGTTTGACAGAGGTTTAGATCAGCCCTTCTCAATGCAATGCGGCACGTCCATCAAAACAAAAAAACAAACAAACAAGTTAGCAAGTGCAAAAACCCACTGGCATTCACCCATGCCCTTAACATTTACCAGCAGCCTCTCACCACCCTCCTGTCTGTGCATCCTGCCATTTGCCTGAGCTCAGAGCACAGCTTTGTTTCAAGCCAACAGCAAGCACAGTGTGGGGGGGCCAGACACCTTCAGATGCAGCCATCCAGTGGCACAGAAGATGAAACATCAACCATTTCTCCTTGGTGAGCTGATACTGACAGCAAAATTAGTTGAATCCATAATTTGGAAATTGTTTCTATGATTTACCAAGCCAGTCAGACTACAGCTCTAAACATCACCTTCTGGACAAAGGAAGATACTAAAAACAAACCCTAAGGAAGTGTTCTGAGGAATTTTCTTGTGGGGCAGGATGTTTGTGCAGATGGCAACCTAATTCCAAGGATTTAAGATGGTGCTTGGGCTCAGCAGACTCTCCACGCTTGCTCCTAATGGTCCCACCAGGTGCAGTTCCCCACATAGCAGCCTTCCCACACTGGTGCTAGATGGGCTCTGTGCTGTCAGACCTTCAGCTGGCTCTTCTGCCTCTCTCCCTGCCTCCCCCAGTAAACAAATAATGGCAGACTCCTGTTCAGCCTTGTCTATTTTGGGATCTCTAGCAGTCCTACTGATAATCACTGTTATAAATGTTTACACTGATAGGAGACTGGCCCATATTGTACAGAGATAATAACAGTACAATTTGATATTCATGAGGTGCTGATGATCTCTAAATATAGAAACAGAGTAATTATTGCTGGCATTACAGGCTGGATTTCAAAAAGCAGATAAATGGAGAAATGGATATGCTATTTATTGCAGCTTCAACAGTAACAACAGGAAAGCTGTCTCCCTTGATTAGGCAAGGGCCAGACTGCAGAAGGCAGAGCTCGTGGCAGAGGGTGAAGGGATGTGATAGCTACCAATGGAGCGGAAAAGCACGGCTATAGAAAAGAAATCTGAGACGCACCTAAGGCCAAGCTCAAACCACTGAACGTGACTATGCAAGACTGCAGTGGAACAGGTTGAGTGTAGCAGGAAAACCCGTTGTGGCTGGAAAAAACCATCACAGACTTTTTTACCAAAACCCCTTAAGGAAAGGCAAAGCCTTTGGCCACCACATTCAATACCCGTCTGCAGCTGGAGCAGGCTGCCAGGGTGCAGTGAGAGCATGCTGGACCAAGATCCCAAGCAGTGAGCCTTGGGCTCACTCCCACCACATGAGCTGCAGGGGCACTCAAGGCCTGCACACAAGGCTGAGCAGGGGGAATGGCAACCCTGCATGCTGGCCATTGAAGCAAGTGCAAGCTCCTGCACCTGGGTCAGGGCGATGCCCGGTATCAATCCATTGATTGGGGGATCAGTCATTGGCTGGGGGATGAAGGGATTGAAGGCAGCCCTGTCAAGAAGGACTTGTGGGTTCTGATGGACGAAAAATTGGACTTCAACCAGCACTGTGCAGTCCCAGCCCTGAAAACCAACTGCATCCTGGGCTGCATCCAAAGCAGCATGGCCAGCAGCTCAAGGGGGATGATTCTCCCTGTCTTCTCCACTCTGGTGAAACCCCACCTGGAGTGCTGCATCCAGCTCTGGGGCCCCAATATAACAAGGACATGGACATGCTGGAGTCAGTCCAGAGGAAGCTCAGAGGGCTGGAGCACCTCTGCTATAAAGACAGGCTGAGAGAGCTGGGGTTGTTCAGCCTGGAGAAGAGAAAACTTGATGGGGACCTTATAGCAACTTCCAGTACCTAAAGAGGGCTTACAAGAAAGATGGGGACAGGCTTCTTAGCAGGGCTGGTCTCAATAGAATGTGGGGTAATGTTTTTAAATTTAAAAAGGGTCATTCAGTTTAGATACAAGGCAGAAGAATTTTGCAGTGGGAGTAGTGAACCACGGTAACAGGTTGTCCAGAGGGGTGGTGGATCCTCCATCCTTGGGAACATTCAAGCATAGGTTGGATGGAGCTCTGCGGAACCTGGTTTAGTTGAAGATGTTCCTGCTCATTGCAGGAGGGTTGGAAGTGACCTTTAAAGATCTCTTCCAACCCCAAATCTTCTGTGATTCTATGGATGTGTGCATTACATCATTCCCCTTTTCTGACTTCCTTTGCTTCATTTTAGGAAAATTTAGATCTTACTGAAGACAATAAAAGTAATTGGCACTCAGTGTTTCTGATGAACAGGCTGCTGGTTGACTACAGAATCCTTCAATACAGGTGCAGGCACTTAGCTTCAGGCATGCAGCTCGGTGTCGCTGAGGAATTTCCTGGCAACATCTCTGCTCTGTCAAATGCTGTTTATGTTGGGGTGTGTGTTTGGGGCTGTATCCTTCTCTCAGTCTCTAAAGGACACCAACAAGGTTAGTTTCCTAATGACTGGGCAGATCCCCATCTGTCTGGAACCATGGCCTTTGTAGTTTCCACAGCAGTGGTACCCACAGAGCTGGTCACTGTGCTGGCCGAACTGCCAGAGCCATCCAGGCTCCGACACTGTTTTGTGCAGCCCTTCTCACCCACCCCTGTGAGGAACCTCACCCCTGGCTGGTGTTTCCACAATAGACAAAGCCAGATTTGCTTCGACTTTGCCCTTTACCATCACTGTGCTGAACAAAGTGCTCACCAGTTTCTGTTGCTGTAGAGAAAAACACGTGGACTGTAGCCAGGCTGCTTCCCCAGAGAGATCAAAAGAAGTGAAACCTCCAAACAGAACAGGGCAGGAGCTGTGGGTTCACCTGGGGTTTGATTGTTGGTATGACTCTCGACAACAGTTTACTGAAGTGAGATGAGGAAGGGATAAAAGTTACCCACCGGTAGCAGACTTTGGTCGGAAAGTTCATTGCAAAGAGGATGTTTCTAAGACCAGCAATTCCTGACCCAGTCTCCTTTTTAGGTGATTCTGCACTCTCAATTTCTGCGAGGTTTAGGGAACTCATGTTTGCATGTGAATTTCACATGGATCACCCCAGCAGATGAGGAGCTAAAATTATTCACAGTCTCTTCTGCTACTCTTTTGCCCTTCCTATACCTTCTCTACGCTTACCACTGTGCAAAAGGGGAGAGGAGAAAAGAGAGAAGGAGAAAAAAAATCTAAAGAATCACAAGTAAGAAAAAAATGGAGGTAAAACTTCATAGCATGTACACAGTGTTTAATACATTCCTGTAGGTATACAAATATTGACTAAACCTTAAAATGTAGTATACATACACCTTTATATGGGGTATAAATGACTTCAGTCAACTGAAGTGGGTTATTCTGTATTGGAGCAGAGGGAGTCAAAGTTCCCTAGACTTTTACAGCTCTTTGTCAGACAACACCTCAAAGTTTTTATTTAAGTTTTACAGCTGGGAAAACCAAATTGCTGAGAAGTTAGATCACTCAGCCAAGAACTGCAGCAGGTCACTGGCTTTATTTCCATGGGAGCTCAGCCTAATTCTCGGTCACCAGCACTCTCAGACAAGAAGGGTCTTGGTTAAACTAGACATGCGTGGGGTTTCAAACTAGTCATTCCCAGCAGCAAGAGCTACCTGGCTTTGGGGAAACTCTGCTGTGTGCTCGGCTCTGTGTCAGGATGGTGCAGAGAAATGAATGGCTGTGACCAAGCCAGTGTCACAGTGACTCTTCAAATGGACCCTGAGCTCTCAGACGAGCTCCAAGCTTGTCTGCACCAAGTTGGCTCCCACACAGATTCACGAGGCATTTTGCTTAAATGACTGGCAGGGGATGTTCTTGTTGTTGAACATGTGTTTCATTTGGATAGAATCTGCTCAGCCTGTAGGGAATCTGTGCTGTGGCAAAGGCAGATCAGAACAGTTTTTTTTAATTAATAATAATTTTTAAAAAGGCATTTCAAGCATAGTTTGTACTCTGCTTGGGGAGGAGCTCTCTGCCCCTGGGGAGTTTTCAGGATGCTGAGCCATGACAGCAATTGCTGCTTCCCTTCTTGCTGCTCTTAAGCAATATATTGCTCTCCTAGGCAGGTGATGATGGAGGCAGAGCACCACCTTCTCCAATATAATCCAAAGTTCCATTCAGTCTGTGCAGGTTACAAAAGAACCCTCAAACTGGGATGCTGCTTCAGAGCTGGAGGACAGAGCCATTTACCCTGTCATTTGCAGGTCCCCAAGGGCCCTGGAGGAGCTCCAGGGGTCCAGCACAAGACAGAGAGAACTGGGTGTACTTGCAGGAGGATTGAATTAATGGTGAGAGCAGTGCTGCTGGGAAATCTGTAGGCCCCACAAATCAAAATGCTCAAGAATGCAGCGCTGAGGTCTGCTCCTGTAAGCTTTGTGAAGTAAAGACAAATCCCTAGTCTCTAGGGACAACACTAAATTTTGTATAAGGGAAAAATGTGACATTCATTTGTAACTTCCAGGTTTTTCCAATTCCCATTTGGTCACAGTTCAAGGTTGTGCTTTCCGATTTCAGCTCTTCACTGTTGGGCTTTTTGTCCCCCCACAAAATATGAATTTTGTCCTGATGAGGTCAATGATTGGAATTTTCTATTCAAGAGGCTTTTCTTCTCAGTCTCAGATGGCCACAGCCTGAGCAGCTGCACAAGACTGAAGGTCACCAGCATCCTTTGGCAACAATCAGGGTTTCTTACCAAAATCATTTCTCTGTGCCTGAGACCTGGTCCACCCCTGCATTAATCTGGTTGTGTGAAACCAAGGGGTAAAATGGAAATGGAATGGGAATGACACTATTATGAAAGGTCCTAGGAGCTACTCTGGCAGCACTTTATTTGGTGCATGTTCTCTGCCATAGATGGTATTGCTTTTATAGTTGTGGCTAAGAGGTGGTACCTTCTGGGGCTTGGAATAACTCACCAGTTTTTAAACAGCTCCTTTGAAGCACAGAGACAAGGAGAGCCAAGAGAAGAGGGTTGGAGTGGAGAAAAGGTGGGAATCCCAAATCTTCCCTTCTCACATGACTTGTCTTATGCCCAGGACAGAGAAGTATGCCAAAAGTGTGTCTTCACAGGCAGCCACAGGTCAGTCTGCTGAGGGTGGGAACAATGAGAGTGGGACGGGGAGGGTGGGAAGTGGAAATAATTGTTGTTTTTAGCTCAGATCAACATGTCCAAATCAAACCTTCACAGCTATCTTTCCTCATAACTTTTTCCACTTCCACTACCTGCAACTCTCCCTTTGGAATGAGCGGTGGAAACAGTCCTTGTGGGTCGTGAGAAAGGATCAGACCTCTAAACATGTTGTTATTCCTGTTTTCCAGCTCTTGGCACTCACAAAAACAGATGATTAAACAGAGCAGGTAGCAGTCAACTGATCCATCTGTCCCAGCAGGTACAGGGAGTTCTCTGTGAGGAACAAAACTGCTGGAATAGACATTTTCCCTATTGCATAGTCACTTGTTATGCTTTACAACCAAAGCAATGCAGATGCTGCAAAGAGCCATCACCTTACTAGAGCACTCTTTCCTGGACTTTCAGAGTTATTGCTGAATACCCTGTCAGCTTTGCCCTGTAACAAACAAACTGAGACGCAAATCAGCATCTCTAATACTTTAACAAGACCGTCTGCGGTTTGTTTTATCAATGTAATTATATAGGAGATAAGAGAATGGGCTTTGACTTTGATCCGGGTTGCTTGTCATGAATAACAAAAAATAAACATCAGTAACCACATAACACACATACACCTCTTATCTAGTATGGACAATTTTGAATTTATGATAGCCTTACCCCTTAAAGGAAAAAAAAGTTTCTGTCTTTCTGCAGCCCTCAGAGCTTTGGGGTCTCTTAGACACCAGAGTCTGTTTGCTGCTTATGCACCATCACCCTTCTCAGTGTGCTGACTGGAATTTACTTCTCCGCAAGCATTTAGAGCCATCATGGCAGAATTAGTTTCAAAGCTCAGAGTTATTTACTGGAAAAGCATATGGAAGAAGACACTCACTTGAAGCTGTGGGAATAGCTTGCTGTGACCTTGCCATTCCCTGTGCATGCCCCCGGAAGAGTTCTGTGCACACACCTGGTCAAAACAGGGGAATAGGAGAAGGTGAATGGCAGAAAGGAGCCCACATGGCCTGCCCTGCGGCTCTCTCAGGGCGTTCCAGGAGCCAGAACATGGGAGGAAATTAGGTGAGAAGGGAAAATACAGCAGGGAATTATTACAGAAGGGGCTTTATGCTGTCCCTGAATAGACAAGGCTTTTGGCTTGTGGAAGGAATGGGGCCTCTTTGTTAGCTTTCCCCACTGCTCCTCATGACTTCTTCAGCTGAGATATCTCCTTCGTTTCTGTTGGGAGAAGGAGTTGCAAGAACTTATGAGGCCAGGCTGGGGAGAGGACTCCTAAGTCTGTCTCAGAGTAACATTCCATGGAGGAGTCCATCAGACACAGAGATGAGAAAGTTTCAAAGCAAATCAATATGCAACATACGAAGTGCAGAAGACCTCCAAAAGTTACACTCCATGACAGCCTTGGTCAGCGAGTCTGGAGCAGGACAGGGACCTGTAGCAGAAGCTACCCTGCTGCCAAACGTAGCAGCAGAAGTCCAGGACAAGCACATAGAGCACCAATCTCACACTCTGGCAACAGCCCCCAGCTGACAATGACACGGGAAACACGTTACACCAGCCCCCAAGAGACAGAGCCTTGCCTGAAGGAAGGATTACAGGCTTCCAAGCAGCAACAGTACAGTCCATCATGTCTTCAATCCCACGTCATCGTGGGGGCACTCTGTGCCCCAACTCTGCTACCCACTGAGACACAAAACACCTCCTGGCCTGGCAGCTTAGGCTGTTGTTCAGCAGGATTGGTGGTGAAAATCAGCCTTTAGGAAATGCATGGCCATCCCACGAGGTGTGCCATTTTGCTTAGGAATGATACCACTGTTCTCAGAGAAGCCAAAGCCATCACAGTCTCTGCTGTCTGCATGGGGTCACTGGTTTGTAGTGGTGTGACACAGTGGTGGTCCTGAGGGGTCCTAGGGCTAGCTCAGGACCCCAGGGAGCAACACGTGTCCAGGAACACGACAGAAGGCGCTCTTCTCCTCGGGATAGTGTTCTTAGATCTTTATTCCATCGAAATCCAGGAGGCGAAGAGATCGGGGGCTTCCTGAGGGCTCCTTTTGAACCCCCAGGGAGGAAGGGGAGGGGGCAAGAGCCCGTCACCAATAGGGTACAGTTTACATGGGGAGAAGAGGCAGGGTCCAGGTAAAGATGTATGGTTTCAAGGGTTACAACACCACCTCGGGTGAGAGACGAGTCCAGACTTGTACAACACAGCGTTCCCAGTGCAAAACCCATCAATAACATATCAATAACCTAACTACATTTGTGCAATACAACAGTGGTGCCTACTGCAGCAGCATTGGGGCTCCTGGGCCGGCTGGTCCAGGTGAGGTGACACTGCTCAGACCCCCATGTACAGGTGCTTTAATGCAGTCACCGCTTTGCCCTGCCTGAGTAGAAACTCGAGGTCTGGCAGCCTTGGGAGATGAAAATCAGGGTCACTCAGTAGTCCTCAGATAGCACTAGAGACACAACACCTGGGTTGGGCACCTCTGGCAGCCCTGGGGACAGCAAGGAGAACATAAAGCTGCCTGCAAAACCAGCAGCAGTGCTGCTTGCATGCGTGTGCAATTGGGAATGGTCATGCTGTAAAGGGAGAGTTTAAAAACAGTCAGACATTTTTCCTTTGTTCTTTATTTGTTTCTGCCATGACACGAGGCAAAGAGCAATGCTCTACAGATGGTCAACAATGAAGCTGTGTAACAAAAGAGAAAAGCGGTTGTCCTAAAACATCTGTCTGGGATCCATCACAATTAATCAAGGGCCAGAAATAAAAGTGACCCCCACTGCACTGGTAGGGGGAGCTGGGAGCTGATTCCTGAGCATGTTTAATATACCATATCAAAAGGCTACCTGAAAATCCCTCACTGGAGTCAGCTGAATTATTCAGGGACCTCAGCCAACTCAAGTATCTTCTGCTTTATGAGCCTTGAGGACCCTAAGGCATGTGCACTCTTGCTATTCGCTGCAGTGGATTCAGACTGGCTCTCTGCTATCTATATTTATCACGATCCCCTCAGGAAGTGTTTTGGCAGGATTTTGTAATGAAAACCCTGCCCAGAGCACTCTTTGGCATGCAGCGAGCAGCCTTAAAATAGTGCAGTGACATACTGCAATAATTACTCATATTAACACTCTTCATTGTGCTGTGTGACGCTTTGTCCCCGTTGCCTGGCTCATCCCACCACTTGGCGCGTGGTGGGACGGCAGGAAGGAGCTGACCTTTCCTAAAAGGCAAAGTTCAGCGCCAGGCCCGGCGCCGAGCCCCTGAAAACCCGGCAGCTGCGGCTGCGGTCCCATCCATCACGCCAGCAGAGAGCTGGCACCAACCCCCCCGCTTGCTTCCAGATCCAAAGTTCACAGGTGTTCAGGCAGGATATTTTGGCTCCTCTCTAGCCCGTCGGTGTTGTTTGAGGAGAATGTTTAAAAAAAAAAATAAGCATAAAAGTCCAACCACACAGGATAACTTTGAGCCCACACTAGAGGAGCAGGCTGCTTGCTTGCCAGTGACATGCTGGCTTCCAGTCTAACTCGTACATTCAGGTTTTTATCCCCTTTGGAGTAAGTCTTCGCGAACTATGCTAACAGCGTATCTCGTTTCACCTTAAATAGTAACCCAAAAAAGTAGTTTTCAGTCAGAAGAGAGATGGGGAAGTGGGGACAGCTTTGCTTGCAGTAGATAGAACCCTCAAAGTTTCAGTATTCTTGAGAAAAAGCTGTCTTTTTAAAAGAAAAAAACCAACTACTTTAATTGCTTGAATTGTGTATCTTGAGCACCTGCAGTGTGTTTTTTCTGTTGATGACAAAACGAGCTTTTGAGAAACACTTTGTTGCTCACTCCTACTTACCTAAACTTGCTGGATTTCAAGAGCTCAATCTAAAACCCATCCAAGTCAGTATAAAGAGTCCCAAATACTTCAGTGGGCTTTGATTATAACCTCACGTCATCTAGTACTGCTTAGTATTCCCCACAGTCATGGTCCACACGTTTCAAGATGACACAGTCCTGTAATTGCAGAGGCCATGATCTCAGAACAAATATTGATGTAACTGCTTAATTATGGCTTCACAAGGAGAGAGAGTAGTGCAGTCCTTCCAATATACTCTGATTCAGAGAAAGTTATGGCACGAAGCCTCCCTTTGAGCTTTATTTTCAGTGAGTGCACTGTCACTTTGGGAGAAATTAGCACCTGATGCCATCGTTTCATTTGGTGGGACATGAATCGATGGGTGCATAAAGACACCCCAACTACCCTCTTAGTGTGTGCCAACCCTTTGTACTTCCATGGTGTTATCTCAGAAGATCCAAGCCCCTCCTGAAGTTTAGCCATGCCTGCTTAAGAAGTTACATCCATGCTGATATTTGCCCCCTTATGTAGGCTCGATGAATTCAAAGACACAGAGAGTTTCAGAGCATTCGCCAGCAACAAACAGTGACTGAAGGAACAACAGCAACTGGAATCAACACATAAGGCTATTTTTTTTCATTAAGAAAACTCACTTAGGCCACATGAGCTAGTGAATGTGTTCACAACCACTTCTGTAACTATGATGCCATGGAAAAATGCTATTCCAAGAAAGCATCTGGCTAAATACAACAGACTCCCATTAAGTGTGCCTACACTTTTGTCAAACTGCAAGACATCTTTCAGAATATAACAAAGAACATTTTTTAAAGTTGCCTTTCTCTGGCTTGTCATCAAATGTACCCTGAAAGCACAGTGAGGCAATGGGCTCAGTATCTGCCTTTGTAACGGGATAGGTATCTGCCAAACGCATCGTCACCAGCCAACAATGCACCAGTCATATAGATGGTTTTTTTCCATGCACCAGCCTTTATTAAAACTTTCTCAATTAATTCTGTGGTCTCCAGGACCTTCTGCCAAGGTCACCATTCATGGCTGAAAGGGCTGCTCACTGAGTAATGAACAGTAACTTCTCTGGAGACTTTCTTGTAAGCCATAATCAAACACAATCTCCTGTTAATTGCCTACGCATATTTGGTGCATTAACAAGAGGAGCTTTAAATACACACATATATATATATTTATATATAACCAAACACAACTGCAGAAGGAAAAGCTGAGATATTAGCACCATATGAGGACCCGGTTGATGACTTCTCTATCAAAGCCAGATCTGATTACTGACGTGGGGGAAGTGTTTTATTTGGAATAAAGCCTTTGTTTCAGAAGACCATGTCTCAAATGCAGGGCTGCATGGCTGCTCCCGTTCTTGCATAAATTCTTGCCCGTCAGAAGAGGTCAATAATAGGCTCTTGACCTAATTACTTCTCTCGACCTAGCTGTCTGCTGAAAATTCACTCCTAGACATCTGATTTTGAACCAGACTGGGTTGGTTAGTCACGAAGGCTTCTGCTTTGATGTGCAACTCTCTAGGGCACAGCCTGTCTCACCGCACTCAAAAGACTAAGAGGTCTAAGGAAATGCTGTCAGGAGCAAGCAAGACCTCACCAAATCAAAGCAACCCACTCACATAGCATCAAATAACATTGCATTATTTGAACTTGCGGAAATGCTGATATTTAAAATTGATCAGTTGCCTTGGCAGTTACCAGAATGGCTCTCAGCCCTATCTCACCGTGGCTGAATGGAAGTTGATTGCTACTGCTGACCAGTTTGTCACTAAGCTAAGCCACAAGTGGCCTCCCCTCCCCAAACACTTCCTCAGTTTGCCTTGCAATCCCAAGGAACGGATACCCTCTGCTGAAACACAGCACAGAGGAGGAGATATCACTGAGAGCTCCAGGTATTGGCAGAGCTCAGCAGGAAACCAGCAGGTGTAAGAGGAACCTGTGTCCTAGTCTCTTAAATGAGAAAACCTGCACAAATCTGAGCCTTCTGCTGCTATCAGTCCTCTGCTCTTAAGGTCACTCATAAAAGAAGAGCATCTGGAACAGCATATTTTGGTTTTCAGATACCTCAGGTGAGGCTACAGGCCACCCTTCTTATACTAAGCAGACAAGACCAGGCATCTTTACATGTCTTAGGACACTGCTTCTTATCAAGTGTGCAGCAGGGCAACTTCTAATCCCCAGGAGGAAAACCAGAGGGTGCAGTGAGAGAGAACTAGCAGAGCCTACCAAAGACTTGTGCATTTCTCTCCTCTTCACTTTTTCCCCTTTGAGACTTTTCCCTGGGAGTCCTTTAGACTCCTGGACTGCCCAGAGACTAATTTCAATGGATACTACAGTTTTGAAAAAAGGTTAGATCAAGGTCCTGGAGAAGAATAAAAGAGATCCCCAGATCTTTTCTCCTTGCTTATGCTTTATGGTCCTTCTGTAGGGTAAGTCAACAGGTTTTTCTAGGTATGCCACAATCATATTACATTATTTTTCCATTGCTAGTTTCAAATTATACTGCTTCTCCCTCTAAGCTCATAAAGCTCTTTTTAAAAGCTCATAAAATTTCACCTGTGTACATTTATGGCTCTCAGGATATGAACTAAACTCAGTTGATTTAGCTATATTTACCACTGCTGAACTTCACACTGTATTTTACCACACTACCTTTTCAGGAGGAATAAGTCACTTCCTTGTCCTTTCCTCTTCTGGCGCAGCCACTGAATCCAGAAGACTAATCCAATTTTTCCCCCCTTTTGTTTGTAAGCCACCAATACAATTCTGGCTTAAAATGTACATAAGTGTGTCTACACTGACAGATGGATTTAGCTCTGTATTTCTCTCCAAGGCCTGAAGTCCGTGGTCATACATACCACATATTCATAGAATAGTATGGGTTGGAAGGGACCTTTTAGAGATCATGTGCTCCAACCCTCCTTCAATGAGCAGGGACATCTTCAACTAGATTGGGTTGCTCAGAGCCTTGTCCAGCCCGGCCTCGAATGTTTCCAGGGATGGGGCATCAACCACCTCTCTGTGCAACCTCTTCCTCCTTTGCTCAAAGTATTTCGTTCCAGAAGGAAAACCAAGCACAGCTGACGGGACTGTTTCCCTACATTTCCCATGAGGCAGGCAGTGCAGGTGTGGAAGGCCCCAGCTGTGGTACCTCCTCCAGGACCTTCCTCCCTAACCTCTTCTCTGCATATTCGCGCACAGTAACCCAGAGCATGCAACGCATACCAGTATCACCACGTAATGAAAGCACCAGCCTGTCTGGCTAACAGCACCCCCACAGACATTTCTTCAAGCTTTGCTGGGGGGGAGGAAAAAGAAAGAAAAAATGAAACACGCAGAAGATTAATAATGATGTGTCAAGGTCATAGCTTGTGGCCCAGGAGAGACCTAAGCCAAGAGCTTTGCAGCTCTTGGGACTCAGCCTCCAGCAGTACTGACACCAGCCACCGCACACCCGTGTGGTCTGGGGACACCCTGTAGGGTGGCTGCCTCCAGGAACAGGTACACCCAATGAGAGAGTTCGAGTCTCAAACCCTGCTCCAGCAAGCACCCAAATCCATGACAACACCTTGCAGACCTCAGCTCCAAATCACAGAATCTGCTGAGCTGGGAGGGTCTTACAAGGATCATCGAGTCCAGCCCCCAGCCTCACACAGCACCATCCTCAAAAGTCACACCATGTGCCTGAGAGCATTGTCCAAACGTTTCTTGAAGTGTGTCACGCTTGAGGCTGTGACCACTGCCCTGGGGAGCCTGTTCCAGTGCCCAGCCTCCTGTGCTTCAGTGGTCCAGCAAACGTAGGGCAGATCTCTCTTGGTCTTGTCAAGGCTGGACAAAGAGGCCAGCAGAAGAGCAACACTAACCATGCATCTAATATTGACAGAAATTAACACCTGTAAAATAATGTGGTAGCCAGGCATAAACTCACAACTGGAGGCAAAGTTTATCTAAAAACATTTGGGTTGCCATGATTCCTTTTCCCATTTTAGACAAGACTGTGAAAACAGTTTTGATCTCTAGCCCTTTATTTCCTTTATGGCCGGAACATGAAATGAATCAGCATTTCAGAACCTCCAAAATATTTTTATTTGCACTCAGTATTTGCTTATAAAAATGATTGGAGTCTGTCAGAGGGAGCGGAAGAGCTGCATTATTTTTCTCTGCTTGGGGAAGGAATGAATTTGCAAGGGGTACAACAGGAACTGGCTCCAACCTTTGCAGCTTTGTGGTTCATTCTCCTTCTTGGTTTCATAGTAAATCACTGCACTGGACTGGAAGGATGCTTAATTTCTCACAGACGTGTGACTCTGAAGCAGGGGTTCAGCCCTGGAAGCCTCATGCCTTGGCAGTGGTCA
Source organism: Dryoscopus gambensis (assembly GCA_013389985.1). Classification (NCBI taxonomy): domain Eukaryota; kingdom Metazoa; phylum Chordata; class Aves; order Passeriformes; family Malaconotidae; genus Dryoscopus; species Dryoscopus gambensis. The sequence continues at coordinate 37,226 of WEIT01021987.1, forward strand.
CCTTTGCACAGTCCTGGCCTCCACAGAAGGAACATGACCTCTTTCCTACATGCACTTTGTAGGGTGCACAGATGCCACAGGAGGAGGGCAGTGGCCATGAAAAGGCATCCTACATGTTGGACAAGGGACCACCAGGCACCTGCTCCTGAAAGGGAGGCAGCAGGTCCTGGTTGCCACTGAAAGCAGAAAGCTGATTTACTTCACTTAAGTGTGTTGTGCAAAATAAAGTCTGATGGAGGGGAAGAAAAAAATCTCACCAACATGGAACTTCTGCTGTTTCTTCTCCCAAGAGACAAAAAAATCCCACACTTGTCCTGTCCAGAGAGATCTTAAGCAAGTCTGAAATCAAGACTCCAGGTATGAACATCCTTGAAGTTTAGGAAAGGACTTCTTCTCTTCAGATGGGCCATCTTAAAAACCTCTCTATAATGGCCAAACTAAAGTCCTGGATTCCAAGAAGAAATGAATTTAACAATATTACATCCAGATGCAGATTTTAATTTAGTAGGTTTTGGCTGTGGGAGATTACTGACATGACACACAGGACCTAAGAACTCAACGGCTTTTCTTCAGTATCACGTGTCCCGAGACACCTTGATATAGAGACTCTGACCCAGGAGCGACTCCCAGAGCTGGGTGAGTTTTCCTAGAAGAACTCTGGGCCCCACATCCCATCTGTGTGCCACCAAAAGGCAACAAGGTGTTATCTGCAGTCCTTGCCGACAGACACGCGCGTTCTCTCGGTACACCAGGCCAGCTGGAGGGGAACCAAGCTAACTGTGGCTAAGTGGCTTTCTGCCTGGGCTGGCTCGTGTCCTCCCAGTTCAGGGCACAGACAGTGCAAATGCAGCTGCCTGCAAGACGCTGTGTAGGCAGAGAAGGCAAGAGACAGACACAGAGTGCTGCAGCAGTGTTAGTCTGGTAGAAAGCACCTGATGATCCCTGGAAAGAGAGTTTCTTTGAAAAGTTACAGTCTTCACCCTGTTCTCCTCGTGATCCCAAAATGTCCTTCTTTGCTACTAGCTGTTTTCAGTCTGGAGAGAGGTGAACAAATAACCATGTACTCTCTGAAGCCTTGAGCAGCAATGCTGCTTACATTAAAAAGAAAAAAGTTACAAATTTGTCTCTTTCTCCATTTTTAAAAAGGCCCAAATTAAAAATAAATAAATTTTCTCCTTTCGGTGGAAACTTACTTGACACATTTAGGTTAGTAAGTCCAGTAGATAGATGACTTTTCACTCATGCTTCCATTTCCTAATCAAATCCTTGTCTCACATCCACTCTGACTGAAGACTGATGAGAACCTCTAACAGCCACCGCAGACACCTTGCCCCTGCCCACGCCTGGCACAGCACCAGGTGCTGCAGTCACTGGGGAGGGGGCTCTGTGTGCTCCCTCTGTGGGGCAGCCACAGCTCAAAACCCACCTGAAAGCAGCACTTGCTGAACATTCTCTCCCTAGCAATAACCTTGTGTTCTTAGAGTGGTGGAGGGAAGTCTACAGCGATGTTTTGCTAAGAACAGCAGGCTCAGAGCAGCACCTCCTGTTCAGCGTGGGCTCCGTGGGATGGGTGAAGAGCACTCCAGACCCACTGCTGGCCTCGAGCTGGAAACCAGCCCCAAGGCTGGCTGACTGTGGAGGGTGCAGGGGCAGCTTGGGGGGAGGAGGAAAGTGTGCAGGTTGTCCTCGGTTACTCTGCCTCAGTTAAGGAGCACCCATGGGTGAAACGTGGGTGGTCACAGAGCCTTCATGGCAGGAGTGCCAGAAAGCCATGACACAACTTGCAGTCACTGCCTTGACGAGCAGCTCAAAGAGCAGCCAAATCTGTGCCTGGTAGATCCTCTCCCATCGTGGCTGCTGTGATGGATGATCTCTGTGAAGGCAGGGTGGGCTGTTGGTGCCTGGAAACTTCTGCAGGCCCTCTGCTTGCTCCATCTTCCTTCCTGTACGTGCCTGTTAGGGCAACACAGCTCCTTGTCTGCCCTGCCCGGTGCCCTGGTTCCCATCTCGTCAGACCCCTGTTATCCAAGGGAAGACGCTGGTATCGCTGGGAAAAATCTGGGTTTTGTGGGAACTGAGCTCTGCTTTGCAGGGAGGTGCCACTGTTCCAGGGCAATGCCAGCTCTGAGCCATGATTCGGTCGCTGAAAAATGCAGGCAAAGATGCAAAGCTGGACTGAGCTGCTGGCTCTGGTCGTGGGCTGAGAGACACCAGCATTTCCCAGGAAAAGACAAGTGTGATCTCTCTAGCCAAGGGGAACTGCAGCTCCATTAGCTTTTTTACTCAAGGTCTATCTGCAGAAACACTCTCACGCAGCAGCTTAAGAGCCAGAGCTGCTGGACACCCATCTGAATCCTGCAGGTGTCTGATTCCTGCAGAATTTTTTCTTCTTGCAGTGCTCTTTGCATGAGAGACAGAGGCTTTTCATTTCAAGCAGCTCATTATTTAACCCACCTTGTTAAATCTGCTCTAGCATCAGAATGGGAGTTAGGGGATGCCCACTCCCAGAAGCAGTGCTGCTGACTGTACTTCCCGACTATATTTGATTGCTTTTATTTCATTTCCCCTTCCATGCTTCCTGCTCAGTCCCAAACAGGGAATTGGGACACCTGCCCAAGAGCACACTCTGAGAAAGGGGAGGTCCCTCTCTCAGAGGCAGGGCTGTCCTTCTGCAGACATTTGATAAGTAATGTAGTGAAAAGTAAACATTTGTTTAACTTTCCCATAAAAGAGCTTGACAGAATAAAGCAGGGACTTTTGTTCAGCCTTACTGACAAAGAGGCCTGCTTAGAGGAAAATTCAGAGTAGCCAAACTCAAATATGCACATAAAATTTAACCCCAAATCTGGATTATATTTTTTCTGAATGATTTCTATCTTTTCACTCAGCTGAACCAAGCTCACCAGCCTCAAAACTCAGTTTCCATCCAATGCCTTGAACCTCCATTAGGGGAGCAGCTCTCTGTGCAGGAAGAGACACAGTGCTGAGCACAAGCATGGGTGGAGACGGAGAATTCTGAAACATAGCTGTGCTTCAGTTCCTCTCCTGTACCAAAACATTTGGGCCTCTACCCCTTTCCATTTCAATTTTCCTACACCACTTCCCTTTCTCAAATGAGGACATCAGATACTCATGGGAGTCTCATTAAAAGCCTGTATACCTAAGTCTGGTGCTCGGGGTTGTCTCATTTTGGGTACCCACATGAGGGCTTCAAAGGGGCCTGAGTTGCCCTAATGCTGGGCCCAATACAAACTAGGTCATCTAATGTATTTGGGGCTGAAAAAAAACTTACGGTCCTAAAAAAAAAGTAATCATAAGCACCCCCTGAAAATTGAGACAGGTTATGTCACACATGAAAATAAGGTCCAGGATATCCAGTCTGTTTCGTCATGTGAAAACAGAGTAAAAAACAAAGATGCACCCAACAACTTTCTGCAAGCAAATGCTGATTTTTTTTTTTAAGGTCATTTGCAGTGAAGAACGATATTAAACTCTTACACCTCAGCCCTTTGCAATGAAAATATTTGCAAAAGTACCTGAATTTTTTATCTCAGTTCAGTTCCCATCTCCATTTCCCTCGCAGTGAAGGGAAAAGTGAAGTTTTACCTGTCAGACTGCAGAGACCGTGTGACAACGTGACAAACGGCAGAGCTGCAATGTGCTAAGACAGCTATTGCTGAGGAGCTGCAGATAGACCTTTGCCCTCTTTGGTTTGGACAGCATTTACAACACTTCCAGTTCCATCTCCCAGTGAAACCAGTCTACTTAAACTGTCCCCTGGCAGGAGCCCAGAGCACCACAGCTAACAGGCAGCATAGTGCTAAGTTAAACTAAGTAGAGCAGAAAAAGCTCATGTAAAAAAAGAAGTACAGGCAATTTCAGTGATATAGCCACAAATCTCTCTATTGCATTTTTCCTGAATCACCTTTACTCGTAATTCCTCATTATTCTTTTCTTTGCCATCTAAATGCAAATGCAACGAGGCACATTTTCCTTATTTCAGGCCATCCTTCACAAGTCTCTTCTTTTGTGCCAGCACTGATGGCTGCAGGCTGGGGAGAGGGGCTGTGGGAGGGAACAATGGCCCACCTTGCTGCTTCCCGCTCCTCCAAGGTCATCCCGCGCACCAGTGGAGCAGCACCACGCTGCTGCTGTCCTGCTGCTCCCATTTGAGAGTTGTTGCCATGGCACCAGGGGACAAATCGCTTCTTGACTGTGCCCTGCAAATCTCTCTCAGCAGAGCTGGGGCCTGGACCTGCAACCTTGGCTATTTTTAGCCACGTGCTGTATAATGCAGAAGTTGATGACCATATGCACATCTCCATTAGTCAGCTGTTTCCAGGTGCTCGGTGAAAGGAACAGATAGCCAGAGACAGGAGGGAGGCTGGGATCAAATGCTGAGCAAGGGCAGCTCCTTGCCGTGCCTTTTGGTGGAGAGCTCTGTCTCAGTTTCACTTGAAATCTGTCACAATGGAACCTGATGGAAAGAGGCATGCTGCATGCTGGACGGACACAGACCCATCACCCGCCTTCCCTGAGGTGCCCACACTGCCCAAGACACCCAGGCACCCTGTCAGGGTGATGGCTTCTCCCTTGCCATCTCTCATCCCATGACCTGCTCCCCAAGACCACGCTGTGTTTGCAGCCCTGGCAGGGGTGGACCAGGGCAGAAGGCCCTGAGGTAACACTCCAGTGGCACACCAGATGCCATTAGAATGGTGTCACATGTAGGTTTTTAGAGGAAGAATTGAAACATACTGGAGATTTCCAGGTGAGGAGTGCTGTGTGATGAAGGCCAGGCTGCACTGGAGGGGTCAGACACCTCCTGCCCAGCAGCCCAGCCCCACCTGACATGTGGACTGCCAGCCTATTGAAGCTTATTAAAAGTATTTCAGAATAGCAGGTTCTTTTTTTCACATAACAGAATTAAAACAAGGCTACAGACTCACAGCTATGCAAGGATACACTTGGGTTTTCTTTAGGTTTATTGAGGGCTAAGGGCAAATTTCCCAAATCCTGTGTGCTCCTGTCCAAACACAATGGAGTGTGTGGGCAGCCCACCAGGCAACCTGCATCCTAAATTCACTGGTTTAACCAAGCTCGAGAACAGATTCTTCAGCAGCAGAGCCAGGGTCTGGGCTGGCAAACCCATGAGGCCTGGGGATGCTCTGATTGAAAGGTGCACTGCAGTGCATCAGGAAACCACTGACCAAACTCCAGCTTCAGGCTGCGAGCAGAAGGACTGAGGTCTCAGGTCTGAGGTTCTTGCACAGATTTTTCTCCCCATCACCCTGAAAAAATGATCACACTGACTTTATATCCCCATCTGGCAAGCAACTATCAGAGAGAAGAAACAGAGACTGGAGCTGCTGAGGCAGCCTAAATTCCCTCCAGTGCTTCCCAGCCACTGCCCAGCCGAAATACAGCAAAGTGGCACTCGGGCAGCCCAGAGACAGATGTGCTGTTCCTGCTCATCCTGTTCGTGCCCTGCTGAGGATGGCCAGCTTGCACAAAAAGCAAAGCAGCAGCTGGGCACAGTGCTTGCAAAATTCAGTATTGCTGAAGTCCAGGTCCTTGTGCAGGGTCTGACACTGAGACAGGTTTGAGAGGAACCTTCACATCTCTGGTGTGTAGGGGTGAAGCTCCACAGAAACCCAGGGAACTGGGCTGATTCACACCAGCTGCAGAGCTGGTGATTGAGAAGCAGTGCTGCCTCACTCCATGTTTTTCTTATTTTGTATCATGTCAGGGGGCAAATCAAGGCCATGTGAAGCTCTGCACTAAATCACTCACTGTGATTTAGGAAATGCGTACAAATGCAGGCGTGTGCAACCACATGAGGGACCAGCACCCCCTCTGAATGGAGCCAAAAAAACACCACTAAACCTGAAATGAGCTGTCACAGATCAACCGGCCGCTAAAATGAGCAAGGATTTGTATCCTGGTGCCCGTCCTGGTGCAGGTGACCTTCATGCCACCTGCAATATATTTTGGTTTGGTTGGGTTTTTTCCAGCCTAATGAGTACCGTGCTTCTTCCCTGTGCTCAGACCAAACTAGAGGTGACAGGGTTAAACTGCTGAGCAGGGTTACAGCCGTACTGGGAGGTGGGAAGAAAGGAGTGGCTCAGTTTGAGCCAGGTGGGAATATCCTGGTTAGCGCAGAAAGCAGGAGCCGGAGATCCAGGTTGGAGTCAGCAAGAACGTTTCTCATGAATACCCCCTCAGACCTTCCCAATGGCTCTGGTGGACGGCCAGATGATGCAGAAGGATCACATCCACAGCAATGACACCCACCAGTGGGCTTCCCATCTGTGGCAGCTTCCCAGCATGTGGCACATGCCAGGGTCACAATGCATCCTTTCCCCAGCCCTGATGACCCACAGCTGAATCAGTGACAAGGGGAGGATCAGCACCATGGCCCGAGGGCCCCACTGTCTCCCGGCATGCTGTATCCCAGCCTGGCATTCAACAAGAACATCCTCAGCCATCTTTCCTGTTCTTCCTGCTCAGAAAGGGAGCTGGAGAGGGGAAGCCTGATAGCAAAGAATGATTTAGGAGTCAGATTCAGGAAGTTGAAAAAAATTGGACAAGAGCCTTCACCCTCACATGCTGGAATTGTTTGTTTATCTTCTTGCTTCCTCCATAAAACAACTCATCCCAGCTGGGTCATAAGGAAAGGAACAATAGCCATATCTTTTTAGGATCTATCTGTGAATAACTGATGACCAGTTTTTCCATTTTGTCACCCGGACCATTTTGTTTCAGCAAAAGACCCTGCAAAGCAGTGCAAACCATGAGTGTGCAGGGAAGGGGGGGCAGTCGTGGCAGCCAAGGATTCCCCCCCGACCCCAGCATCTGACAGCCCCAGCCCTGCCTGGTGGCATCACACTTGTGCCACCTCCAAGCAGTGAGGCAGCACAGGGACCTCTGAGTGAGTTATAGCTACAGATGTTACCCATAACCTGCCAAAGCTTTGGACATAGGGGTGTCTGAGACCTGCCTGTGACAAAAAAGGTGGTTTTTTTCATTGTCTCTCCCTTACTGCAGCATCCTTGACCACACAACAGAGATGCTCCCACATGAGAGTGCCACAGCCCATGAGAGGCAAGCACTTGGTGCCACAAGCAAGCGCCTGCTCATTAAGACACCCAAGTTAACAATGCAAATCCACAGCCTAAGTATAGTGTGTGACAGAAAGTCCCAGTCCAAATTCAGCAACACGGCACCTCAGGGGACTGTCAGAGGCAGGAGCAGCCCAGTCACAAAGGTATGGGAGAGGAAATGCAGCAGCTTCTGGCCCTGTGGCTCCCCTGGGGCCCAGGGCTTGCATGCACCACCAGGTAACCTCAGCACTACCACGAAGTCTCTGGCAAGGCACAAAGAAAGCAAAGATGTCACAAAAGCCAAACCTCCTGCTTCGCCTCCATCACCTCAACCAGCGGCAACATCAGGGAAGAAATTAGGGGCAGGTTTCAAAAGCCCTTGGTGAGCCAGGAGCACAAGTCCTGCTGCCCTGTGAAACATTAAATAGTGGAAACATTAAATAATTTCTCCTTAAGAAAGACAGGAAAAAGGTTGCTAGGTCACAGATTCTCCTCTACCTAATCTGTTCCACTAAGCCTCCTCTGAAGCAATATCTCCCAGTAAAGTGCAGAGATAGCCCACAAAGCTCCTGTTTGGCAGCAGTTTCTTTTCTCATGTTCCTGGATGAGGTAGCGTAGGTGCAGAGGGGTGAAGAGATTTGTTTTCACTTGCATGGAGTATCACAGGAAATTCTGCCTGCTGGCCCTTAATCATAACTCTCTCAGCAATCATGCAGGCTCCTCATGCAGCTTTCTCCTTAGCTCTAGGGACTCTCCATCCTGTGGTTTTCCCAAGTCTGTCTCACACTCCCTGCTACTTCCTGACGAGGCCTTTAATAAAGGTGTTTTATCTTTTCCATGCTTCGGGGCAGGTCTCGGGTGCTCATCTTGCCCCAGCCCTCTCCCACTTTTCATAGCACTGATTCATAGGAAACACAGGCACAGCCCGGATTTCGCATGAATCATTCCCTTTTCAGCTCGTGTTCCCAACGATAATATTTTTGTGGAGTAGTTTCATTCTGTTAGCTCACAAAAAGCTCCATTACTCAAGCCTTTCCCAGATTATCCAGCGGGTTTCTCTAAGGAAGTTTTTTCCACAGTGCTGCCTTATAATAAATCCCCTTCCTCTCTAAAATGCAGGGGTGGAAGGATGCAGAGGAAATGAGTCTACCAGCAAATGAACGGACTTGTGCAGCTGTTTCCCAACAATTTACACTCAGTAATTAGTATTTCTGAGGACATGCACGGATAAGAGAGAAAAAAAGCCTGTAAAAATGTGTTTCTTTCTGCCTGTACCTATATGGGTGAGGTGCAGAGCACTCATCTTCATGGTCCTACATACATATATACATACAGATGGGATCTGCCACAGCCCTGCCCAGCCTCCCCGCTGCTCCCAGGCTCACCTGCTCCAGTGTGTGCACAGCCAGAATTACACAGACTATCATCCCCCCCAAATTTCTGTCATAGCCCCCAAGTCAGGTGTGGGGAAACCAAGGAGAATCACATCAGCTTGTACCTCCCAAAACAGGGGCATCCCGCTGCAGCTGTGGAAGGAGCTGAGGGAAAGGGCAGTCGCCCTCCACAACTTAAAAGAAACCCCAAACCGCCAAACAAACAAATAAAAAAATACACAAAATCAAACCCAACACCCCCCCTGCCATGCTCAGAAATATTTACTACTCTTAAATTTTCCATTCTGGACCTTGGCCAGGAAGTAAACTTCTTGTTTTGGAAAAACTGAACACATTTCTGCAAGTGTAGGGGAAGTATTACACTTTCCCCATTTCCAAAGTGCAAATTATGAAAGAGCCACTCTTACATATCTTTAAACCGATTATGAGTTTAACAGAAAATAAAGAAAGAAATAGCAAAAGCAAGAGATACTCTTATGTGTACACTTCAGTGCCTGCTAAAGTTATGGAGGAGATTATTCTGGGAGCTACTGAAAAACACCTGAAGGACAACGCAGTCATCGATCACAGCCAGCACGGCTTCAGGAGGGAAGCCCTCAGCCCTGTGCTCTTCAACATCTTCATAAATGACTCAGATGAAGGACTGGAAGGGATACCGAGCAAGTTCACAGATGATACAAAACTGGGAGGAGCTGTGACTCCTTCAAAGACAGGAGAGACCTCAACAAATCAGAGGGCTGGGCAATCACCAGCCATGTGAAGTTTGACGTGGGAAGGTGCCGGATTCTGCACCTGGGATTGGCATGACCTGGGATGTACAGACAGACTGGGGAATGGGAGGCTGGAAAGCAGTGCCACAGAAAGGGGCCTGGGGGCCCTGGTCAGTGGCAAGTTGAACATGAGTCAGCAGTGCCCTGGAGCCAGGAGGGCCAGCCCTGTCCTGGGGCTCATCAGGCACAGCATCGCCAGCTGGGCAAGGGAGGGGATTGTCCTGCTCTGCTCTGCACTGGGGCCACCTCACCTTGAGTGCTGGGAGCAGTTCTGGGCACCACAGTACAAGAAAGACATTAAACTATTAGAGAGTGTCCAAAGGAGGGAAACGAGGATGATGAAGGGCCTTGAGGAGAAGCCATGTGAGGAGCAGCTGAGGGCACTTGGTCTGTTGAGCCTGGAGAAGAGGAGACTGAGGGGAGACCTCACTGCAGTTACAACATCCTCGAGAGGGACAGAGGAGGGGCAGACACTGATCTCTTCTCTGTGGTGACCAGTGACAGGATCCAGGGGAATGGCCTGAAGCTGTGCCAGGGGAGGTTCAGGTTGGATATCAGGAAAAGGTTTTTCCCCCAGAGGGTGGCTGGGCACTGGAACAGGCTCCCCAGGGAAGTGGTCACAGCACCAAGGCCGACAGTTCAAGAAGAATTTAGACAACTCTCTCAGGCACATGGTGTGACTCTTGGGGGATGTCCTGTGCAGGGCCAGGAGCTGGACTCAATGATCCTTGTGTGTCCCTTCCAACTTAGCTTATTCTATGATGCTCTGATGTCAGGAGTGAGTCCTTAATGCCTGTTTAGGTACAACACCTTTTCACTGAGCAGCTCGCGCTGCTGCCATGGCTTGCAGGCCACCTCTGCCTGCTGCTGGCTCCAGGCGACAGTTCCCTGTTCACCCAGAGGTCCCAGGCACACCACAGACCTACCCTTAGCTGGTAAGAGCAGAGAAGCAAATCCAAGCTCCCAGCACAGCCCTATAGCAGAAGGGGTAAATGAGCTCCTAACGTGTTGGTGATGGGGGTACAGAGGGAAAGCAGGGCTTGCTTTTACCCAGCGCATACTGATGGCTCTGGGTGCTGAGGTCTGGGATTTGGAAAGGGCACTGGAAAGGCGGGAATAGCCCAGAGAAAAGAAGGAAGAACCCCAAAGGGCACAGGTGATCCTGGAAGGTGGCTCGATTACAGCTCATCTGCTGTCATGGAGGCACCAACAGGACTCTAATCCAGCACAGAAATGTGGTACACTAAACACAAGAAACCCATTCACTGTGACTAAAGGGCAGAGGATGGGACTGATGTTCCTTGCTGGCTTTAGAGTGTCTGGAAGGAGAACTGAATTTACCCAGACAGTGGACACGTGCAGCTTTGGTGTTCAAGTTCCCTGGATCACAGGCAGCCCAGCTGTGTGGCCAGGCTGCGCTCGGGAGACCAGACGCAGCAAGGGATCTTTTGTAGAGCCAAGTCTGCTGCTCTCCAGCAGCACTGAAGGGGAAGGTGCTCAGGGGCTGCTGAACCAGAACATGTAAAATACGGCAGAGCCTTTGGGGAGCACGAAGGGCAAAAGGAAAAAGAAAGAAAGAAACTACCAAACCCTAAAAAATAACTTCCCCTCTCTCACACAGAAATTGAGACTGCTGAATACCAGATTTTCAGCATTTCTGTGTTTTTTGCTATGTACTGCCTTGTCATTTGCAGCAGTCAATGTCTCTAGGGAGAGACAGCCATATGCAGGTAGCCTGCCAGAGGGCCACTCCACCTTTCTGAGCCCTTTCCAGCTCCAGGTCAAACTAAACACATTTTCTGAATCCCTGCAGAAATAAGGGGCTCTGAGCAATTTGCAAGTGCCCACAACAACATCCTCCAGACCCACACCTCCTCCAGTCGAGTCACTCCCTCTCCTAGCTGGGCAATCCCCTTGCGGGCCTCTGGGATGAGTAAGGATTTTGCCAGAGGAGGAAGCAAAGCCCACTGTGTCCTCCCTGCTTCCCCTCTGCAGGATGTCTCTGTGCTGAGAGCGCCTCACCACCACTGCCAAGCCTCCTGACCCACCTGCACTGAGGAAAGCCCAACTAAAAGGTATCCCATAAAACATCCTCTCCTGCTGAGCTAGCCCAGCTCCTTCTATGGGAACTCTTGCCTTGGGAAAGCTCCCTCCATGTTTTCAGTTGAGACTTGCCGGTGCCTCTTTTATACCATTCTTTTTTTAAAATTTTTTTCTTTTCCTCCCCCTTTCCAAATATTTGTTTTTATGAGCTTCTTGTTGAGATCATAAAATACTGGGTTGGAGGACTATAAATTCACAAGGAGGTATTCTTTGAAGAGAGCTTTTTTTTTCCTTACAATTAAAATGATAATAATAACAATTCGAAAAAAATATCCCCATCCCTCCTTCTCTTGCAAACATCCTCCTGTTTTGCAGCACAGCATGTAGGTAAGGATCTGGGCCCTTACATATCATCTTGCCTCGTAGATTTAACCAGAGCAGGGTTTTGCCATCTGGGAACCATGGATAGCAGTGAGCTGCAGCCAGCCCTGATGTCACAATCTTGGGCCCAAGGAAAGCAATTTCTTCTGGAGTTTTGCAGAGATAATTGTTACCTGTTCATGCTGTGTCCAGCTTCTTCCACAGCCATGTTAGGAAGCACAGTGCAGTCAGCCAGAGCTGAGGATGCAGGATCATCACCTTTTCATCAGGAAGCCAAAGACATTTCATGGAGAGATCACTGCCAGGCTGCTGGAGGATGCTGAATAGCCCAGCTCTTTTCCCCCTCACATATGGTGATAATGTCATGTGTTTCCCCCCAGAGACACACCTGTGGTTTACCCCAGTGCTACAACTACCCCACATCCATTGCAGGACAGCCTGGGGTGCTCTGTACCTTTCAGGAGCATCACTGGTTTTGCAGGTGGGGAAACTCAGGCTGGGAGACCTGTTCTGCTCCCCTCACTGCCCTCCTCCAGGCTCAGCCTGCCACTCACTCCCTGGTGGGTTTGTGCCACTGGAATCATGTCCTGCCCATGGCAAAGGAAGAGCTGCGGGGGCACAACTGCCTCTCTAAATAAGGAACGCTCTGCTGGGATTTGGGGCACTATTAGCTAAATCTTGCAGCCTTTATTCCATCAAGCCTTCAGCTGAGAGGCATTCCCACCGTGCAGCCTTAATTGGCTTATTTAAGATCAGCTAGGCCAGCTGCCCGGGCCAGCTGAGCCAGTGAGGGAGCGCGGGGGGCTTTCCCCCATCTCTGCTAAGGGAGTGAGTCCTGGGGCTCTACAAACCTTGACTTGGCTCCAAATTAACCCCAAACTCCACTGATGGCATGGGAACTGTGGCTGCTTCCATGAGCTGCCTGGTGGCTGCTGTAGGCTTTGGCTCACACAGAGAGCAGGGCAAGGGGTGCCTGGCTTCCAGCCCCCTACCCTCAGACATCTTCCTGGTCTCTCTCTGTCCACAGATTAAAGAAGGGATTTGCAAGAAGCAGGACTGAGGGCAAGATTTCTGCGAGGCAGATCCTCTGGTCCCCCATTATCGCTGCTTCTTTTAAAAGCAACAATTGTACACAGGGAGGAGGAGGAGGAGGTCACATGAAAGATGCCTGAAATTCTTTCCAAACCACAGCCATTTCTGACCCATCAGAAATTTCCCCACTTACTCTGGCCTGTGAACTCTGGAAAATGCAATTAAAAGAGAAAAAGCAGAGGCCTGAAACCTCTGATTCAGGCGGGCTCTCTGACATTCATTAATGAGGCCAGCCTTGCACGATGCTGATTCAATAGGAGCGACTGTCTGCTTCCAGCCCCGGTTCATCAAAAGTTCATCACTTCTCCCTTCCAACAGAAACCCGCCTGAAATTTGTCCTGCCTTCACAGAAGTTAGGGGAGCACTTCTTTTAATGGTTTAATGTGACTGAAACTGCCGTTTTCTGGGTTGACAACGGAGATGAGCAGCCCTTTATATAAATGTACTTATATATATCCACGATAACTTCCCCCTCATAGCATCTTCTTTCTATATCTGGATGCACCACCCAAAGCCTGGCGAGGTGACAGGAGGCAACAGTGGCTCCCACCCCAGCAGGAGCCAGCTTGTCAGGGAGGGCACAGGACAAGCTGCCAGTGTCACCAGAGCCGAGCCAGCAACTTCTGGGCACGTTGTCCATCTGTCCTCCGCCCACGTGCCAGCAAGCAGATCCTGACACCACCTCTCTGATTTGTTATTTGATATTTGGTGCCTACCCTGCGCTCACACAGCTGCAGACACATGGCTGCCTCTGAAAGGGTTGATTTTCACTGTGGTGCTCATTCCCAGCAGTAGCAGTGGTGGAAAGCAGTGGCAAAAGGAGATGGAGAGGGATGAATGGCTCCAGCATGTTTGGAGGCAGCCCTGGGCTGATGATGGGTCTGGGCAAGAGGAGGTAGAGGAGGATAAATGGTTTGGGCATGTTTGGAGGAAATCCCAAAATAATAGTTAAAATATTATAAAATTAAGCGAAGCCCTTGGGCTCAAACAGAGGGGCTACACTCTGGGGAGTAGGTGGGATTTATTGAGAACAGTCTACCTATTCCAGGTAGACCTAGCCAGCTTCTTTCCCCAGTAAATCCGCCCGCTACCTGCTGGCTGCCTGTGACATTCCAGGCCTGTCCGTGGCAGGAGAGGCTCCCACTGCTGCCTTAGGTCACACTGCACAAAGCTCACCACTTGATCCCTGAGGTAATATTACTCCCCTCTGTTTAATACCATTAAGCAAAACTACCTGCGTGGGGCCACCTGCGTAACCAGAGAACTTCCCATGGCCTCGTGCCAGGGTATCTCCTTCCAGCCCAGACCCACTGGCAGGGCGGGAGGGGGACAGTCTCGGGAATGATCCGGGGCTGTGGGTTGCTCCAGCTGCTGGTGAAGTGAGAGGAGTCCCACCTGCTCCAGGTCTGCAAAGGGCATCGATGATGCAGGGGCTTGTGCACCTCTCCCCGAACCCATGGAATGACCCCCTGGCCTGCCTGGCACCCTGAGTATGGGCAGGATGACTTTTCCAGAGCAGTCAGTCGGACTTGATTTTTGGGGGCAAAGTCCACACGGATGAGCCAGGTGATTCCTCCCCTCGTGTCAGCGCCCAGGAGGCTGCCTGTGCCTCTGCGCTCCTCTGCAGAGGGAGCTGCCTCTCACCACGGCCTTGGCAGCTCCTCCCTGAGCAGCCTGAAATGTATCCCTTCAGACCAGAGGCATTTTGCTGCTTTCAGCTGGGAATAAGAGAGATGAGAAAGCAGAGTATGGCTGGGATGAGGCCCCGTGCCCGAGCCCTGGTACTTGGTTTCCACAACACAGAAATGCTGAAGCCTGACAACTATAATCAATGGCAAATACTGCTTCCTTCAAGATCTGGTCCAGTGCAAGGCTGAAATCTTGTGGGAAGAATTTATTTTTAACTCTCCCACCATACCAAAATTATAGAGTTTTAAAAACCACTCCCCCCCAAAAAAGAAAAAGGAGTTGAACATTTCCGTACTTCTCTATATTTCAAAGCACAGAATTAAAAATCTTATGGATTTGAAAAATGGAAATTCACTCAGCTTGGAGCCCACTTGCTGGTTTCTACCCCAAGTTCTCAGAGCAGTTTTTAAAGGGGATTGAGCAACAACCTCTGTTTTTCAGATAGAGAAACAAATCGCATTTTGGATAAGCATCTAAAAGCGAGCCAAGCAAAGTTGGTAGCAACACTGGAAAAGCCATCCATGTCTCCTGACTCCTCCACAGGTTTGCCACCCAGGGACTAAACAAGCAAAATAGACCTCGAACCAATCATGAGATCTCATGAGAGAATTCAGAAAACTCAGGTGAGACACCAATTTAAAAAAAGGTGAATTGTACCCACTACAATGTGCAGTTAAAGTGATTAATTCCTTCCATGGAGAGAAAAAAAATGGTTTTGAAGTCTGTGGCTTTGCAAGCAGATTCCTCCCCATGAGAAAAGGTGGGATGAAGGGCCTGGTAGGATGGTCTGGGGAGCAGGAGATGCCAACAGTGCTACCCAGGGTTGAGAGGAGGAGGCTGAGTGGGCTAAAACATTGTGTCAAGGGTAGGGCCGAAGTTGGGGAACTTTTGTTCTTAGTTTGTCTGGGTTTTTATGGAAAAGTGTTGTGTTCAGATTCCAGTTGCAGGTTTTTAGCTGCAAGAAATTGTTTTGACTCCCAGCCAAACAGAGAGCACATCACCTGTGGAGATGGGGAACTATAAAAACAGAGGGGGAAAGCTCATGGTGGCTATTTGGGACAGACATCCATCTGTAACCAGGGTTTTCAAACTCAGCTTGTGTCTTCCTCACCTCACAGCATTTCTCTGTGTAGCTCAGGTGTCTTTAGAAAGGGTGCCCTGAATTGCAAGGAACGCTAATGTGTATTTTAAAGTGATTTCTCACAAGCCACGGGAGGGCTGTTGGGGCAGGACTGGCTGGAAGGAAAGCGAAAGGCTGCCGGCTATCACCTCCAGGAGCTCAGGTTTTGGTTCTTCAAGTCCCTTGCATGGAAAGTGACTTTCCAGAACTATTTCACTCTTTAAATGTTTGGCACTGGCTGACTGTCCAGCCCCTTAATTCAGGGCGGGGTAGGGTACCATGGCTTCACAGGAAACATCACTCAACACACACATCCCACAAATTTGTAGTCGGTAAGTAGTTGGGACTGCAAAAAACCAAAGAGCGAGCCCAAACAATTCTATGGCACACCGTTATATTTTCATTTACACCAGCTTGGCTTTTTTTCTTTACACACATTTCTGTCTACAGCCATAATTGGATTTACTGGGCCTAGCAGCTCAGTGCCAATCATGTTTCCACGGAGAAAACAGTAGGTCCAGCTCATTCTCCCGTGTGCTCTTATCTCCAGCTCCCTTGGAGGCACTGCCTTTGTCACTGCTCAAGAAGCACCCTTGCACCGAGGACAGGAGTCCCAGGGAAACAATCATGAACACACAAAAATAATCAGGAACATAGAGACACAGTGTGCTCACAGCATCCCAACAGCCTCGGATGTGGGTTTGAGGCTTCTCCTTTGCCCGCCCAGCCAGGAGCAGACAGACAGAGCCCCAGGAAGCAGGGCACCCTACAGAGCCCAGGCCTCCCTAGCTCTGCTTGAACCCCTCTTCAGCACCAGATGGTTCCCTCTCCCATAGAACATGCAGCCAGGGGTTCAAGGGTTTACAGGAGTTTACACTCCTTTCTCCTTGCCTGGGCTCTCTGTCTCTCCCTGCTGTAAGATCTAGTGGAAAATGCTCACTGCAACCTCCACACATTGTTCAGGCCCCTCTTGGTGCTCACTTTCATGTGCAGCATCATATGAGTGAAACTGCCCTTCATCTTGGAGGTGCAGCTGCCAGAAAACCATGGCCAGGCCCACTCCCATCTTTCACACCTCATTGCTCATGAAACTGGGCTTTGGGAATCCCGGTGGGACCAGCTGGCATCCTCTGCCTGGTCTGCTCTGCATGGGCTCAGGAAGCTGCCCGTCTCTAAGCCACTCCATGTTCCTGAGAGGTACCCACGGCAAAAGCAAGGCAGCCTTCTTAGGGCTAAGGGTGGCTCCCAGCTGTGCAGTGGCTGTTGCTAGTGACCTCCCTCCTCCCTCACCTCCCAGCTTCCTCAGGTTACTCTGGCAAAATTTCTTTGGGTGCACCAATCTACAGTCCATGGCTAGCTTAGGTATCTATTGAGGACTGCTTATACCCCACCACTGCCCATGTTAGACAGAGCCCAAAAAGCTCTTACAGGAAAGCTTTAGTGACTGTGGCATGGTGGGAGGAAAAGGCACCCTCCTGCCCATGTGACAGGTATAGGACACAATCTGCTGGGAGATTTGTCCAAAGCCACGGCACAGCAGTGGTCCCACAGTTCTGGGCATCCTGCACCCCACAGCCTCTCCTTTTGCTGGCAGTCGCTGCTTCCCAAGCCACCTTTGCTGCCTGGCTGTGCAGCTGCTGCTACCAGTGCCAGGCAAAGGGTGTAATCAATGGTAAGCAGGCTGCATTTTAATTACCCTTTATATAATGCAAACGTGACTGCATTAATAATCCTCGCAAGCCATGCGACCGTCTTACACAACCTTTAATTACTCAGGGAGCTCAGCATTTTCCATTGTCGTACAATTTGCTTTATCTTCTATTATCTCACCGAGCTGCCAGGCCCTGCAATACAAAGAGAAACACTTTCTGCAACTTCATCCAAGCCAGGCATCTCAAAACTTTGTACCTGCTCCAAGACAATCATGTTTCCTCCCATTTATTTCCTCAGAGCAGAAAGCCAGAACATCACCCAAACACGTTGTTATTAATAAGTGCATATGCACAGGGTGGCCTCCCCCCCCAAAAATGCCCAGCTTTGTGGTGAGAGGGTTATTCCCACACAACTATCTGTATTAAAGCAATAAAAGATAAGAGTAATGAGTGCTTGACACATTGCAAGGGGCCAGACCCAGCAGAGTGCTTAAGAAAGGGAATAAAGCTCTTAAGCACATTTTCCCACTGACTGGAGCTCACCTTTTATTAAGCACCGAACACGAGCGTATGGGTGTTCGCAGAAACGGGAATTAGGTTCTGACGTGACATCCTGGATCAACCAGATTTTTCCAGCGGCTTCAGCAGCAGTAGGAAAAATATTACTCATCAGCCTGTACCAGAAGTTGTCCTCATTCATGGCCGCTGGCATGCTATAAGGCCCTTTGGGGCATGGGAAACAGAGCTCCCATGTCCTCTTGCCCTTCATACCAGCAGTAGCACTCAGGTGCCTCTCAAGCTTGTTTGTTCTCCTTGAGGGTAAGGCTTGCTCCATTTCACTCCCCCATCCCCAGTTTGTGCAATCCTTTGCAAGTCGTGCCAACACACCGGAGTTCCCTGGAGTCTGCTGCAAGCTGACAGGTCTGCTGAGATTTTGGATATAATAAAACAACAAAGAGCATTAAAAATAATGTAATAATAAAAAGAGGCATCACATTGTTGCAAAGTGTTCAAGTGGTCATCAAAACCCAATGGATCGTATTTATTTTGCAAATTCAGTGTTGAGAAGAATAAACAGGAAAAAATAATAAATAGATGTTCCTTTCTCGCAAGGGGTTTCCTCTCAGTGCTGCCCAAGCCATTGCTCAGCCTCCTGCTGCTGTGGATGTGGACTGAGGTCCATAAGGAGACCTCAAGCAAAACTGGAAGAGTATCCAAATTCTTGGATGCATATATAAAGGGACTTCCTTGAATTTCTTTCCTTAGAAACCTCCTGCAACTGTTTTTTCACACGTCTACGAGTGCCACTAAAAAAAGGTCCCAGCTGGCAAAATGGTTATAGAACAATTAAAATACTGCTTCTCTGGACCTGAGTCTGATACTGGTTTGCAATGGCACCAGATTCAATCAACATCCGTCTGAAGTGTATCTGCAGAATCACAACCAGAATAGAGGCTATAAATGACTAAATATTAAGAGAAGCAAAATTCAGTATTTAAAGCATTTGTGGATGTTTCCCAACACCCCACCCCCGAAGCTTTTATGTACAATTAGTTCTCCTAAGGTCCCTATTGGGGATCATTTCATTAAATAATAGCTCAGTGCTGAGTTACAGAGTGGAGTCTATAAAATATTATAAAGCATGTTAAATTATGAGTGAAGCTGAACTAGGCTGGTTGGGGAATAGGGATTTCTGTTGTCTGGAAGGTCACACATCTCTCTCCAAGGGACATGACAACAAGCACAGATATGCAGGAGCTACCCCACTGGCTCAGGCTGTCGGTCCTTTTCCTGCTCTACCTTGGCCTGGCAATTGGCACAGGCAGATGTTTCACTGCACAACCCCTCCTGAACAACCTTCCCAAGGCAGAACTTCTCTGAAGCCCCCATGAGTTAAGACTGCCAGGGGTTTAAGGACTTATAACTCTCTGAAAGAGACTGAAAGCTTAAGGACTTAGAACTTAAAAAAAAAAAAAATTGACATATGCTTATTCCTGCAGACATCTTTTGTTATATGTGGACATTTTTCCTTGCTTGGCCTCACTTTTGTTTTATGGCAGTGACTTCCACATAGATTGGGTAGAGAAAAAATAAATTTTCCTCAACTGAGTTTTGAAATTATGTCTTTTCTGTTCCTTTTAGGGTTCAAGAGTTCAGAGCAACAAAGGCAGGAGAGGAAAGCAGGGAAGGACATACAGGGAAATTGCAGAGGAACAGCAAGTGATGTTCTGGCACAAAGCACTAACCAGGTCCTTTAAAAAATACATTCAGAAGATTTTTTAACCTGGAACTAAGAGACAGCGTTCATGTCCTGGTGTCCATCGCTGCAAAAAGAGCTGGAGAATGTGCTGGTAGGAAGGTACCTGGAAAACCATTCTCTTAGACAGTGGATTCAATTACAGTGCATGAGCACATAACTCCAGGCAGTAAAAGGCTCTGTCAGAAAAAGGGAGAACCAAAAGTAAAAGCTGTAGACCAAAAGTGGACAGGTTAAGAAATGCATCAGCAACACAAGCCTGAGAGCTGGAAACAAGCACCAAAGGAAATTGCAGAGTGTCCATCTTTTGAGATGGCCAAAGCCAGCTTGGATAGCTCCGTGGAAGATATGTTTTAGACAAGAAACAAGCTCACAGGCTCAGAGCATGAGGGATGAGGTGTGGTTGGATGGCCTCAAGCACAGGCAAGGTGAGACTGACAGCGTCCTCTCACCTTGTGCTCTGTGGCACTGTGTGGCAGACCTTGTGCTCTGTGGCACTGTGTGGCAGGCTGCAAGGGGTTCGTTTGGTACAAATCGCCTCCCAAAATCCCTTCTTTTCCTAAAGACTGCAGTGCTGTAGAAGCCACCAAACTGCAGCTTTTAAAAGAGGGCTGATTTCATGGATAATTATGTTGAAAGGATACAAAAACACCTCCAGGAATGCGTCATGGGATAAGAAGGTCATTCCCACCACTCACAAGGGCTGGGGACAGCCAAGCTGCTGGCTACACTTCATCCCTTCATGCAGGAGGGGAAAGCAGAAGGTTTACAAAAGGGGGTTTGAAGTTTCAGCGGGGCTGGTGGTTGGTAGCAGGGATGAAGGGCTGGGCTGGGAGCACTGCCCTGGCCAGTCACACCTTTCTTTTTCCTCAGCACACTCACTGGCAGCATCGTAGCAGCCCTCAGCTTACCCCAGGGAGACTTCATCAGCTTCATCACAATCCCCCAGCTTTAGGAGGGGCTTGGCTAGACCGGTACTCTACAAACATCAATTAACAGCAGCATCAATTAACATCCAAGTTACAGTTAATGCCTGCTGTGGTCAGAGTCTTGTTCATAGTTACATTTGCTGAAAAAAACACAGGGAGCTTTGTCCACCTCCTGGCACCGGCTCACTCAGAAGTCTCCAACACAGATGCCACAGGGGCTCTCGTTGGTCCCAAGCCACCACGGTGGTCAGGCTTATCTCTGTGCCACTGCTGGGGTGGCACAAGCACTGCCCTGAGCTGCTGGCTCAAACTGTGGGGGAGCAGCACCACACAGAAATCATACAGATGCAAAATACTGTTCTCATTAAAGGACGCAGAGAAAGAAACTCACTGCATAGCCCTCACATGAGCATGTGAGTCCAGAGCATGAGCAAGGGAGCCCAGATCTAGTGAGCTCTGCCTTCTTCTTGAATTAGCTTTAGGCATGGAAATGGTTTCCTGCTACCACTAGCTTTTCCTGATACAGTAATTAATGTGCCTTCCTGCAGAAGGAATACCGGTTGAAAGGTAAAGCCATTGCCTGGAGAGAGCTGGCCTTCCAAGGAAGTGCTAATTAGTCCTTATTTTGAGAAACCTGGTTAAAGCAAGTGAGCAGGTGTTGCTAGAAATTGGAAATAATCTGTACAAACATGTCCCTTCCTGTGTGACAGCAGAGCTAATTACACCTCCTTGGGTCACCGCTCCGTTTTACCTAATACCTCTTTGTCAAAAGTGTCCTCCTGCTGCCTGGCACTGGCTGCCAGAACAAACACTTTAGCACTTGGTGTCAGGGGTGAATTAACTCCTTCTCCCATCATGGCTTGAGAGGAAGGATGTTGCCACCAGCCCCACTTGCTCCAAGGACAGGGAAAACCTCTCCCATCTCCTTTCGGGCATGCGAGGCACCGTGCAGTGCACCCTGCCCTGTGCCTCGCTGTCCCATTGCCAGCCAGGCTCAGGGTCATCCTGCTGGGTGTCAGCATAGGAAGGGCTTAGGGATGGTTATGTACTCCATCCCACTGCCCTGGCGTGCGATCAAAGCTTCACAGCCTCCTGGGAAACCGGAATGTTCCCTGGGGGAAGATGGTGATTGACATGCCGAGAAGGGAGGATGCCGTGGCAGCAGCAGACGTACTCACGAAGCCCATTATTGTTTATATAAGATGTTATGTGTGCAGGCTGTCTCAGACCCAATGCTCTCACTGCATCGCCCAGTCTCAGGCTGGGGGCAGGTGTGCATGCAGATCTGCAAAGCTGGATCTGAGGGAAATGGGAAGCGATCACTCGGCACAAGCCAGCACAGGAGGAAAGCAGACAGCTGCGGGTTGATTTCAACAAGAAGAATTTCCTAAGCACCCTCCCAAAGCAGAGGTGTCTCTGAGTTGTTTAGCAAGTGTCACGCAATCTTAACTCCTGGTTTGCACCACATCCATAGGTGGAGATGGGCCAAGCACAGTCCGCATGGACACTCACAGGGACATCTGTGAGTCACTGTGTAACCTGGGAGACCCTCACGGCCCCCTGGGCCTTGCTTTGCCTGGATGGATGGATGTGTTGGTAATGCCCAGGAAGTGAGAACTGTTGGAGGGAGGGAACACAAACACCATGGCTACCTTTGGGACCCAAAAGCCCGTCTCTAGGGTGCTTGCTGAGGCAGTGAGGTGTGTGCTCTTCCTGCAGGCAGGGGATGCTGGTACCCCCAGCAGAGGCTCTGCTGTCAGCATGGGCCTCCCGCCTTTTGCACCAGGATGAAGATGCACCTGCAGCCCAGGATTCCCTCCTGCCAGGAGACATCCTGGCCATTCCACCTGGTGTAGCTAGGATAATAAATGAGGACAGATGCAGTACTGAGGTTGTCATAAATGAGCTGAGTGCAGATGGAATATGCTCCTGACAGCTGGCCATGGCATGTTTCAGCCCAAAGGTGAAATACAAGCCCAGGCAGAGCTGGTACCCAACAGGTCCAAGGAACGGGGGCAAATTCTCAATATATTGCAGGATAATGTGAGTTTTGCTTCTGTTGCTGCTGCAGCTACAGCAGTCAGCAGTGCAGGCTGAGCAGGGCAGAGCCCTCAGTAGAACACCACACACATCTGCCAGCTCAGGCAGCTTTCACAGAAAGCCCTTTCTCTACAGGCAGAACCTCTTCAGCATCCACTGCTGAGCCACCTTTTCAGCAGCAGCAGGACTTTCAGCAGCCCTGGGCACTTACAGCCAGGTCTGCAGCCGGTCTGAATGAATGGGAGCTGAGCCCGGAGCCTGGGGGATGGCGGCACAGCCGTGGTGGGACCAGCAGTGGGACAGCTCCTTTCCAGCCCCAGCAGAAGAGGTGTGAGGGGTGTGCTCCTCGGCAGTGCAGCTGCCCCTGCAGTTGCTCCCAGCACTCCTTGTCCCAGCAGCTGAGCATGGCCCAGCTGGACATGGGGGGAAGGCAGGGACAGACCCCCTTTGTAAAGGTGATTCCAGACATACTGCCCTATACGTGCACCCTGAAAAGGGGACCTGTTAGGGCTCAACTCATCAGAGCTGGGATCACACTGGGGATGAAGTGGCAAAATCAAGGTGGGAGCTGGTATTTAAGACACAGGAGTGAATTGCATTCCTCTGGAAATGCTTGTTTGGGTCCTGTTTTCCTCCCTTGCCCACTGTTAACTGCTTCAGAGGTCCAGGAGGAATGTGCATTATTGCTCGAAGAAGAAGCCAGAACTGATCAGGGCGGTGCCCTTCTCCACCCACAGAAGAAGCCATTTTCATGCTCATTTTTTCCTAAAGCCACTGCTGCCTCTTGGAGCTATAAACTTGCTTATCAGAGGGCCTGACATGGCCCTGAAATGATAAGGTCTGATTACTTGTTCTGTTAACATGCATAAGGCAGAACCATGGTGCTGATCCCATCCCTGAGATGAGGAGAGAGATAAAGAAGTAAAGTATTTCCCCACTGAACTCTTAGTCAGAGCAGAAGCTA
Organism: Dryoscopus gambensis; assembly: GCA_013389985.1. Classification (NCBI taxonomy): domain Eukaryota; kingdom Metazoa; phylum Chordata; class Aves; order Passeriformes; family Malaconotidae; genus Dryoscopus; species Dryoscopus gambensis. Next base: position 60,660 of record WEIT01021987.1, read on the forward strand.
ATGCTCCACTGCTCCACTGTCTCCCTTTTCAATCAGGGACATCCCTGTACTTGATTCCACAGAGGTGGGATGCAAGTGTCTTAGCAGAAGCATGTCTCCCTCTCTCAGCTGGCTGCTTGTGCCCTGGAGAAGTGTCCTTCCCCCAGTCTCAGTAGGTCGAGTTAGTTTGATCTTTTCTTATAGAACACACTTTCTTAGTCCAATGTTTACCTTTCCCATAACATCACTACAATGCTGACTCATGGCAAATTAAAGTTCAAGTATTATGCAGGAGGCTTAGAAATGTCCTCCCTGAGACCTGGGAGCTGGCTGGGAGATGGCAGTTCAGGCCTCTTCCAGCCATGATGCTGACTTTAAAAGTAAATCCTGTTGGTTAAAATAAGAGCATACCTTGGATACGCCTTCGGGTTCCTGAGCCACCTAGGTCAAAGCTGCTAAAGCTGGATGTGGGATCATTTTGTTTGAGTGAAAGCTGAGATTCATCATTCAGATGACATCTGACAAGGGGATTTTAAGCAAGTACACACATTTCATAGGGCTTCTAATAAGCTGCTTCATCTGGCAGGTACTTTAAAGTCCAGCACAAGGAGTGGTCACCATACATGACTCACTCCAGCCCCAAAGCCCTAGCTTATCCACAGGTGACGTACCAGCTCTTGCAGTGATGGAGAAATGCTGCTGCCCAGGGTGACTCTCAGAGCATCCTGCCTTTGTCATGTGGGACAGGCATGGGGAATATAAAACTGAATTAGCTCATCTTAAGAGATGATGGGCATAGTGTGGGCTCACCAAAGCTTATGAGAAGTGTGGTTTCATGCAAATCCATGGCTCTATCTGCTGCTGGGGTGTGTGTGTGTGTGTGTGTGATTCTGTGGAAAGCTTTCTGCTTACCAGTTCCTCCTGCCTCTTAATCCTGCTGCATCTCCTGCTTGCTGCATGCCTGTGGGATTTGCTGGCTCTCAGAAAAGAGCTGGGGTCCAGACTGGACTGGATTTGTGCAGAGAGATGGGATATACCCTCCACAAAAGCCTTACATGTTTAATTTTTTTGAATCGTATTCAAAATGACCTAACCCTCATCCCCCAGCTTAACCCTTCCTGTGGCCACATTCCCTGATGCCTCTGTTTAATTAAAACCCTTTTAACAATTTTATTTTGAGCCCCAACAGAAGCACACACCAGAACCACATGCAACCAAGAAACCCAGTACTTGTCATGCCATCGTCCTCTGAATGCTCCTGGTACCGCTGGCAGTGGAAAGTGTGAATTGTGTTGCAGCCTACCACTCATAGCTAGAGCATCCACGCCAGCATCCAGAGGATGACGAGATTTAATCAAAGACTTATTGGACACTGGGAGCTCACAGGGTGGCTCACTTCTTTGTTGGGGATTGCTTTGTGGGTTTTTGGGTTATTTTTGTTGTCTTTTGTGTATTCAGCTGTTTCTGGACATTTAATTCTGGGATCTCTGAGGGGAGCTTTTAATTTAATAGAGAAGGGTGAGTTGTGGGAGCCAGTGAATATCCCAATCAGGGAATGAGAGAGTCCTCTAAAGGGACAGACCCCAAGAGAGCTCCCCAGGTTAAGGTGACTAAAAAGGTCTCCCCTAGCATGCCCTGCTCTGTTATGGAAAAGCATCCCAGTTCTGCTTCCCCAGCTGGCCTCCCCGCCCCCTTATACCTTATCTGCTCCTTCAGTAGAAAGTTCTCCCTTCCCCACTCTCCCATTGGACCTTGTTCCTCGCCACTCCCTCAGATTTTCCCATTGGCTCCCGTACCCTAGTCCCACCTACGTACCACCCCTGTCCCTGATGCTTTCCCCACCCCCATATATAACCTGGAACTCTGCATTGTTCAGTGTCTTTTGCCCCTGGTGCCCTTCATGCATGGGGCTCAAATAGACCTGTGCCATGGAATTCCACACAAAGACCCTTCTTGCCTCTTTGCCATCTGCCTGTCGAGAAGCTATCCGCAGTGTGTGTGTGTGTCTGTGTGAGTGCAGTGGCTGCCGAGTGACTTTCTGCTGGAGTCGGTTCGGGACATTGTAGCGCCCCACCAGAACACCCCCCGGATCCGACGGATTTGGGATTGACAAATGAGAAGACCAAGGAGCAAATCCATTACCTGTTGTAACTTCAGAGGCAGATATAATAAAAGCACACCCTCCCTTGCTCCAACAAGGAGCCAGTTACAAATTGTGCTTTTCTCCTGCAAACAAAACCTCTTTCCTCTGCTGTCTGATGCTGCTTCAGTTTGCAAAGAAAGGCTGCTAATGTGCTCACCCATTGACAGAGCAGACTTGAAGAATAGTTTATGGCACCTACTGTACTCTCAGCTCAGAGATGTAAAACAATTTTCACTGTAGCTGCTGTGCAGGGCTTGGCTAGTAGAGCCATGTCCAGAAATACCCAGCAAGAAAAAAAAATGAAGCTATTAAAAACACTCACACACAAGCCAGGAAACATCTTATTATAGATCTTGGTTTGAAGAAGGGAAATTAAAAACCCATACTCACACTCAGCATATGCCCAGCTATATTTGTCTGATCTATTTATTATCTTAGCCAATGCAATTTCAGTGTTGCACTACTCCAGCCTTTCACGCTAAAAAAAACAACAATAGCCCAACGCACGAGATGCCATCGCTGGTTTACAGCTGTGGCCTATCCTGTTTCTCTGAACATTTGCTGATCTGGCATCAGCGCAATACGGAGGGAAGCAGAGGGTGGGGGCTGAGATCTGCCTGGAAGATGTGGATCACACCAAAGCAAGCTCTTCCTATATTTATAGAAGCGCTCCGTCGGAAGCACAGCAATTTGTTTGTGCGCTGATCTTTAAAATTGTGGTGGAGAAGGCATCACATTGACTGGGATCCTTCACTAACGATGTACCTCGTGCATGCATTTCCCAGGCCGTGGAATTGCAAACCCAAGCTCTGGAAAGGCCACGCCATGCATACAGAGTTAAATATGCAATGGAAAACATTACAGCTTGGTTAGTTATTGCTCCCATAGTGCAAAGACTGGAAATCGATGCTGCAAGTACTTTACGAAGCAGTAGGAAGCTCTTGGCGCTGGATTAAAGCAGTGTGCATGTTCATGGGTAAGAGTGGAAGAAACACAGCCATGCTGTAGGCTGAGGTTCTCCAAAGCCACCTGCGGGTGTAGCCATGCCAAAATCACTGGCGAGCCCACTGCCTCCACGGGAGAGGTGCCACGGGATGCTCCACAGCGTTCCACTGCAATGGTGCTGTACCCGTGCCCTTAAGGCAGGTTTGCACCAGTTCCTCCTGTACAGAATGGACACCAAAATATCACAAATTCAGCGTGAGCTCAAGTGCTCTGTTGGCTGAAAGAGCCAAAATAATTTGGGTAGCTACTTCTGAGTCCTTGATGCAGCAAGCTTATATGGGGCTCTGCAACACTCACTTTTATTAATAGCCTGGATGTCCTGAGCGTTCTTCTTTTTCAGTTCTCACGAGTTATTTTCACTATACAGCCTCCCATGATCACTCAATTTTGGGAGCTGATTGGAGCAACTCATGGGACAAATCCCCACAGATGAAAAAAACCCAAACCAACGCACACCCAGAGAACCAAGAGTGTTTCTATAAAAAGTTAGGAACATGTGCGGGGTATTGTGGGTACAAACAAGACTCGGCACGTATCTCTCTGCCTTTCCTCTGCTGAAAAAGGCTCTTTTGGGTACGTGGGGCTTTATGTGGAGGAGATGCTGGTCATGCATCATGTGCCACTTTGGTGGTACCTGTGCCCTGAGTAGCCCGCCCTGTGCAAGCACTCCAGGTATTACTCAACAAGGGTAAGGGAATTATCCTTCCGTGCTAGTTCTCCTGTTGGTAACGCAGTGCTAGGGATCAGATCTGCCTGTGACTTGCTTTTGCATGAAAACCTGCCCTCTTTTAGTACTTTGAACATCCTAGGGAAGACTACTGTGCAGGGACAGAAAGTCCTCACAGACACAATGAGTGCCGGATGGGTGGGGAAAAGCCTTTGGGGCAAATGCTTCACTTAATTCCCACAGCCTGTCTAGGCAGAGATGTCAGGTTGTACAGCTACAGCAGTGATGTGAAACACCCACAGCAACTTCTTGGTCCTGTAAAAATCAATAGCAAAACCCTCCTGAATCCTGGACTGATGCCAGGCCATGAGAAGAGCGAATTGTGCAGAAAAAGCCAGAGTTAAAGAAAAGATAGCAGGAGAAAAGGAATCAGTGCTCAGCAGGAACTTCCAAAGGATTTTAGGGTTTGTTTCCTCCAACAATGAGGTATCAAGGGAGCTTGCAGGATGGATTTAAGCCACTATGGTGGGACTTGGAAAAATCAGGATCTCTATGAAGATCCAACACAGACTACTGGGGGTACAGCAAAATGTGCACTGAGGTCTCTGGGGATGTTAACTCCTGAACTCACTGTGCAGGTAGTACTGCACAACCACCAACTGCACAACTGCAGACCGCTTCCCCCTCCCACATTCAGGTCCTGTTCTGGATCATGATCACTCACTGAATGAGAACTCTGGATTTTATCTGACGCCCCTCCGTGTGCCTTTTAATTGTGCCATAGCCAGGCTCTGCTCTGAAGACACTTCTATTCATATTCTCAGGGGTTTTGTTTGATCTTTGTCTGTATATTAACAGGATGAGCACTAACAGCACAGGAAGACATTCTTCTTGCCTCCAACTCGGGTATTTGGACACAGACTTGCCAGCTGCCAAATTCTTACTCAGTCCCTGGCTTGGACTTGCTTAAAGCATATAAAATCTTCTGGGAATTTCTCTGTAAAATCCATATGAGCATATGCAAATTACTTTCCTGCCCTCCAAGGTTTGACACAGCATGACCTAGAGGCACTGGGCTGGCAAACAGACCAGGCCCCAACATATTTCATAATTCCCAGCAGTACGAGTATTAGAGCTACTCTAGAAAAAGCTGGCCAGAATTTTAACTGGCGAAAAACACTACATTTTCACCCTCTCTATTTTCGGAAATGTCTGAACGTCTCTGAATAAAAGGATAAAAAAACTAGCTGGAGGTAGAATCTGCCAAGGTGAGATATGTCAGGCTGAAGCCAAAGCAAGTGGGAAGCACGTGATGGTCCCTGCATGGATCACAGCTCAGCCCTGTGGTACGAGAGATAGGGACCCCCTGCCAGCCCCTCCAAAGCTGCAGTGGATCCTGCCGTCACAGCTGAGACATGGGGAAGGGCCCCCCACATTTCAGCACTGAGCCTGTGGGCAAGCAGTACACCTGGCGTGATGTAGTCAAGAGAAGTAGTGCAGAAAGCAGATCTGTCTGCTGCCCAAGCTGCCAGACTGTGCTTTCCCCCCGACAGATACACCCACAGACCGTCTCTGCATCCTACGTGTGATGTGTGTCTGTGCCTCTGCGAGAATGACAGAGGGACCTGACCTGCAGCAACACCCAAAGCTGATGCTGCTGAAACGACAGGGAGCTGGAAGATATTTTCTTCACAGCCACTAACAATATGGATATTTTAGCACCACCCCTCCACATAGCTAAGATAAAAATAACATTTCTATAAATGCACCGCTGTATTCTGACGTCGCATAAGACTCCCAGCAAAATCACTCCAAGGCATTAGAAAACAACTTACTATTTGTCTCAATAAAGCAAGCTAGTCTCTAGTTTTTCCTTGTCTCTTCTCACTAAGAAAAAGCCCCTGGAGGATGACTATTTTGATAAATTGCATAACAAATTACGTTTCAGGGCTGTACATCTCCATCGCAGAGCAAGGATGCAGTGTAAGGCCACCTGTTTACGTGAGCTATTTTGGGACACGGTGGACAGCCCTGGCTTTCTCAGAATCCATCAGCAGTCAGTGTTTGTTCCCAAGCATGCACACATACACCCACCACTGCACGTCTCTTGCTGACCCAGTGTTCCCACATATTCCCCCCGAACATTTCCCTTCACACCAGCGCACAACCAGGAAGATGTTCCACTTGAGAAGCTCTGATAGCAAAAGGAAAGAATTCAACTCCTCCCCATGGTGGGCTTCCAGCTTTGATCTCCTGGGTAGCCACTGCATCTGGTGACCATCTGTGGTTAAAAATGGCTTCCCAGGAAAAAATGCTCAGGCTCAGCACAGGGAGGTCAGTTATTTTTAACCAAAACCCATTCCACCTTGGTGCCTCAGGAAAACAAGCACGTTCAGCAGAACTGGTCCTTCAGAGCCAACGAGTGCTATCACCACGCAGTGTTGCTTTTGGCAAACAAACCAGTATCACCTACTTGCCCGGGCTCATCCACTCACAGCATGGCTGCCAAGGGAAAACAGGATGAAGAAAGGATGACACATTACTAATCTCTAACCACGCATGTTCAAAGTGCGAATGGAAAGAATGAGCACCCTTGACACCGCACTCCCCTGTTTATCACCGGAATAACTGGAGCCCTGGATGTGACCGGGCAACTTTCCCCCGAGCATGAGTATGCCTCTGTCCTAAGGAGAGGGTCAAAGAGTGAACTGTGACTCCAGACCTCTTCAGCTCCAGAGCTTCCAAGCTGGAATCTCACTTCTGAGAAGTCAGTCACAGCAGTGGCAGGGATACAGGGACACTAAAACTGGGCCATGTCAGACCAACAACTCCCGCTGCAAGGCAGTGGAGAGCAGGGGCTCAGTGTCTGGCCTGCCTACTGTTCAAGAAAATCTAACAAAGCAAAGCCAGGAACCCATAGAATGGAAACCCTTCCCTCCTCCTCTCTTCATCCTGCCATTTGTCATAGGCGAATGGGGAAAAAAGGGGAAGAACTGCCCCATCTGCATCTCTCTGCCCTGGTCAACACCCCGCCTCATCCTTGGGACCGTGGAGCTGGGACGTTGCTTCGCATCTGCCGTCACATGCCTTGTGCAGCGCGAGCACTGCAAATCTTGACTTTGCAGTGCCGGGACGTGCGTCCGCGCTGAGTCACGGCTGCGCTCTGACTGACAGCCCCCTGCTCCAGGAGCCTCCCAGGGCTTCAGCGGGGGGAGTTCTGGAAGCAAGGACGTTATGTAAGTGGATAGCTATTTTTGTCCAAAGTTTGGTTCTGTACTCTGCGAGACTAAAAATACCCGCACACAAAGCTAAGGAACGTGTTTCTCCGTGCCCCTGCTCCCGGCATCCTCCTCCCCGTGGTGGCATCTGGTTTTGTGTGCACTGCAAAGAGCGAGGCTTCTCCTTTGTCACCTGCCTCATCCTCCTCTGCCTTCATCATCCTTCATCATCCACCAAGCCCACAGTCCAGCACCCCAGACTCAGCAAGGACTTCCACCATGTGGCAGAAATGCTGGAGCAGAAAATGAGACTGCCTTAAGGTGCCCACAAGCAGCTGCTGTAGCTCTGAGGCCAGATGTGTTCAGCATCTGGGGCAGCCCTTCCCTGCTGGCTGCAAAGTCCTTTTGGCAAAGCAATTGCATTATTACCCCCAGATTATGAGGAAGAAGGGTGTCCTGGCAGGCAGGTGAGGGCAGCACGAGAGGCTGGGAGCTCCTGGGAGAGGAAAGGCAGCTACATGGCTGGCAGCTGCTTCGTTGTAGCACAAGTCAGTGCTACAAGGAAGCAAGTCCCCCACAGGTCCGTACTGCAGTCTCAGAGCAGCACATACAGATGACCTGCCAATGCTGCACCATGGCTTCTCTTCGCTGCACAAAATTTTCTGAATGATCTTGAGTCAGTGTCTCAGGGACAGATCCACAGAGGTCTGCAAGACGGCCTTTGGGAGATGGCCAACAGCAAAATTCAGCTTGCCTTGGTTCCTCCCCTTGTAAGATTCAGATGGCAGCATGGCCCCACTTCCCCTGGTATCAAAATTATACTTTTCTTGCTGGCCAGGAGGTGGCCAAGGGCCTGGGAGCAGAGGCCAAAATTAATAAGGTGTAGCTCAGACACAAAATAAGCCTTTTATTCTGCCCTGTGAAACTTTCTAAACTGAATAAATCAGACCTGCCATTGTTTTGATGCTTTGAAAGAAATCCCACAGGACTTCTAGGAGATTGTCTGCTGTTAGTTGAAAACTTCAGACAGTTAAATGATACTTGCTAATTCTGGTGCTATCCCTGGGCCCAGACATCTGTCCCTGCTGGCAGGTCTAATGAGGACTTTGGTCTGCTCAAGAAACAGTTATTCATCATCAGATCTCTTTGCCCCTTATGTAAATGCTCTGCTTCATGTCAGAAGAAAGGGGAGGAAAAAAAAGGTCTATAAATAAAAAGTCAGCAGCTATTTTTGGAAAAGAATTTTCTTCCTGGTATATGTGTCTGTGTGCATGTGTAAACAATTGTCTTCTGCATTTTTGTCAGCTTATCTTATCTCTTAAAGAAATACCAAAGGGCTTTTTTTTTTTTAAATTTTATTTTATTTTTATCTCTTTTTTTATGGCCTGGTTGCCTTTATCAGTCTCTCTAAAGGACTCCTTCTTGGGGTCAGGTTCTCCAAGCACCACCACATGTCCACGTGGTGCCCAGTCTGGTCACTGAGCTGCAACTGATGCTCAGGGCAAAGTCTGGCCCTTGGAGTGCCCTCGGCAAGGCCTGTAAAGACATCATTCCCTACAGCTTTCTACCGACATATTTATACCTGCTTATTGCAGATATAATTTCACCACACTAAGGGGGGTGCACCTGGGACTGGATTTTGGCTGCAGGAAACTGCTCCCTGCACCAGCCCCCCTGCCCGTCAGCATCCTCTAACGCACAACACCGCCACTGCCTCTTTCCAAAATGAATACATGGGGAGAGACATCGCTTAAGTGCCCCCAGAACAAGCTGGAATTGCCTGCCCCGGGCTTGCAGGAGCAGGCAGGGCTGAAGGGATTTCAAAGGAAATGAGGTGGCTGCCGTTTCAGTTGGATAGGTACTTCGGGGAGCGGAGCAGGCAGGATTTATATAAAATGAAAAGCAACTTTAGGAGAAGAAACGAGCTGCTAATGGCAATGGAAAAGCTCTCCACAAGACACAGCAGCCTAATGTGTGCTGATAAGAGATAGGGTTGAGCGGAACATCACATTCCTGGACCATTCACAGCTCTCCTTCCTATGAAAGCAACAAGCTCTGGGGGTCGATAACACAGGAATGTCAATGCAGAGCTAAAAAAAACCCCACCAAACCTCATGTGTGCTGCTTTAAATATTCCCAGGTTCTCGGGGCTTGTTCTAAAAGCACCCTATTCAAAGTCTGGGAGCGGGTGATGACTGCTCACCACGCTGGGAGGAAGGCAGGCAGAGGCGAGGAGGCTTCAAATGCTGCCTTGCTGCATATCAAATCATCTCACCAGCAGCAAAGAGATAACCAACACGGGACAGAACGAACAGAATTACTTAAATGCTGGAGTTGCCAACACAATAGCAAGCACGTTAGGGGGTTATATCTGCAAAGTGATTGTCCTTGTGCCCAGCCTGTCACTGCTGCCCAGCATCAGAGACACAAGCTTATATAGACCTCAGGTGCAACAAGTGATGCCACCTCCTGCAATGAATCATCAAATAAATAGTAACTTTTAAACTATTGAGCTGAGTTCCCATCCTGTTGAAGTCAGAGTTCTGTCACTGCACTAAGAAGGGCCAGAAATTAAGTGGTTATATGTGGCAGAGGGGACATTTCAGTCCAACCCAACCTCCCAGTCAAAGCCAGTACCCGATCAGAGCCTGTCAGCTCATCCTTCTTGCAGTGCAAGAACTCCGTGTTTCCTTGACCCAGGTACCCAAAGACTCCTGAAGGCCTTATGCCAGCATGGAGAATATGCTGAGTACTGTCACCCACAGGTCCCAAGTCCCTTGCTCTCACAGTTTCACAGACTCCTTCAAAGGCCAAAAAACCGAAACAGAGAACAGGACTGAAGATAGTTGGTTTTCCTCCCTTCTCTAGTTTTATGCTTTGAGCTATCATGGGAAGCCTATCAGGGTGGGTTCCTGTATGTCCAGGCTCCCAGCCCAACATATCCGTGCCCTGACCTTCAGAGTGGCAAATCCCCATGCTACAAGTGCAGTCACACCACACAGGGGCCACATGTGCTGCAGATCTCTGAAAAAAAATCAGGCCAACGAAGTCTCAGTTTTATCAGTTATATACTGTGATTCCCAAAACCTCTTCCCCAGATGCCTGAATAGAATTATTTGCTCAAATTAAGCTTTCTTTGCTCAATACCACCTACCCCAGTGGGAAGTGGAAAAAGGACCACATCTTTTTGATCTTTATGGTGGCAGAAAATGTTTCAGAGAGGCCACTGCCACTTGGCTCCTCTGGTTAACTCCCTTTTGTCAGGGTCACAGGATGATTTTAGCTGGGCTCCTTCACCACACCACGCAGGAAACTCAGGGCTGCTCCCAGCCAGAGCTGGCTCTGGAGACAAGTGCCTGTGCTCACTCTGCTGCAGGCACGAAGCTCTCCATGCACCAGCTTGGTGGGAAAGTAGATACCAGAAATCAAACAAAAAACTCCTCCCCCAATTTCCAGGGCTGCACTGTGAGTGTACGTTCACATGATCTGGCCAAACCCAGAACTGAGGTGTCTCGACTTCTGTGGGGGTTAGGGCCAAAGGCTGGATTCAGCTCACACACTGAAGTCAGTGTGGTTTTGTGGGTGCAAGCTAGGCTGGAACTTCAGTCTGGTGGTTTGAGGAGGATGGAATAACTTAGCTTTGATTTAAAAAGGAAAGAGAAACAAAATAAAGTGGTGCCATTACTTTGCAAGTCTCAAAGTCTCCAGTAATCCTCCTGCAGTGGGCTGCTTTCTCCAGTTGACAGGGCACTAGAGATTGTTTCCACCAGTTAGCTGGTCTCATGGGGCACAAGAACATCCTATTCTGTTGGATATTTGGTTCATCCCTCTTTGCTAGGGTTCCCTCTCCCCACAAAGGTCTTCCATAAGGGTGAAGGCAAAGCTTTAAACTTTGTGCGATATCAAACCAGCTTTTCTGTACTTGCTCCTCTTACAACCACAGTTTGGATCTCTGCTCTGAGTTCTGTTTGGGTAGGGACATCCTACCCCTGTTTACTCATCTGAAGCATCTGCAGGCAGCCGAGTGTCTCACAGCCACCCACTCAGCCTTACAGAACAAGCATATTTCATCCCAGTTTCAACGGCGTTTGCTGGATTTCCTCTGCTGCTAAAAGCAAAACAAGTTCCATCTCACCCAAGCAGAATTACTGCAACGTGGAAAAGAAAAAAGGAGGCAGAGAGGACCTTCAAGCAGGAGGAAGGTTTCCAGCGAGGAAGCACGGCAATGATGAGGTAGTGCAGCACCCAGCCAAACACTGCCTGCTCCCCATGGCTGCCCCAGGACCCACTCTGTGGCTTCAGCCACAGCCACCCCAAACTATCGGGATGGTTTCACCCCAACATCATTTACCCATGCCCTGTCACCAGCTAAGATGACAGGTATCTCTCACCCCCTTGAATCTGAACCACCAGTTCATTAATTGCATCACTTCTTTTCAGTCACTGCCTGAAGTCACAGCAGCTTCTTGAGGGAGTACTGTGGAGGCAGGAGGGTCTGGCAGGTTGGGCAGACTCTGCCCAATGCCTCGCCACTCACATCGTTGCCTTGGTGTCACTAGTGACAGAAAATGTGAGTGCTACCTTTGCCCTAATGCTTTCCCAGGCAGAGCAATTCCTTCTAATACTGGTTTTGTTGTTCCTGGCTCACAGCCGGTAGGGGTCTTGCAGCAGCGCCAGCACATCCATACAGAAGTGTCACATTTTAGCCTGCCAGGGGCACCCACTTTGTATTTCTCGGTGCCTTTGAAGAGTCTTTAACAAAAGCCATGCTTGTGACCCGTGGCCAGCAGTCAGCGTCACCCAGGAGCTGCCCCATCACCAGCTGGGACCATCCAGGTGTTGAGACTACTGTTGGAAAGGCCAAGCCAAGGAGTGACGGAACAACCGTGTCCCACACACGGTTTGGAAATGATGCCTGGAGTAATCCTGCGAGTGAGAAACCCCAACCAGTTCTTCTCCTGTCTGACTCTGCAGAGAGCGAGGAGGCCTGAGTTCCCCCAACACCTTTTCAGGCAGCAACATCTTCACTTAAGCTGAATTCAAGGAGGCCAGTTGAACCACAGAGTGGAAGGAGGCCAAGCCTCCACCACACAATCTCATGCAGCAAAGTAGCCTTCAAATACTAACTCAGACATTTTGTCCCCAGGCCAGAAGGAGACCAGATGCCAGTATCTTCAGATCCCATGATAAATTCTTTTCCCATCTGGCCTCCTCTTCTGAGGACTTCAAAAAAGGACTGAAATAATTGGATGGTTTTCTGAAGTTTCCTGGTTACAGTTCTCCTGGTAATGGCAATAGTTCAGTGGCCTTGTTCATACTGCCCAGGTGTACAAATACAACTTGAGCAGTTCTCCCAAGGAATTTCTTTAAGTAACAAATGGCAGTCTTTGTGTTTTCTTCTGTCGCAGCTTCAGATGACATCTGAATCAGCAGCTAAAAAATTAAGAAGAATTGAAGAGGATTTGTAGTAACTGGGGTGCCACTTCTACTTGGGACACAGCTGAGCTGTCTGACTGGCAGGTGAATTACCGCAGAATTAATTTTAGTGTCCCATCTCTGTTTGGTGCTGTGACAGCAACCTTTCTGAAGGTGGAGTCAAGCTTTGACACATGAAGTCCATCTCCACTCAGAGAACCCTCAAAGAGCAATGAAAAGCTTGATCCAAAAATATCCTTCATAATCTTTAGGAACAAGAGGCAATTCAGTTTTCCAAAGGTGGGGTAGGGTGGTGGGTTTTTTTGGGTTTTGGTTTTGTTTTATTGTTTTGGAGTTGGTTGTGGTTTTTTTTTTGTAGCAAGGTACAATACAAAAAGGCAAGGGAATCTTTCAGAGCCTCATTTCCTGTTACTCACATGCTGCAAACTGTCTTCAGCACAAAGGGCTGAATATTCCCAAAAGCTAAATGAAAAAAATAATTCTTCTGTGATTACATATTTATCCTTTGTATTTTTATCTAAATCTACTTTCTCCTCAGACAGAGAGACTCCTTCATACCTGCACACAGGTTTACCCTGACACATCCTCACTGTAGCCTGTCTAGTTATCATTTGGACCAACATGTTTTGCTTCCAGCTCGGCAGAAAACCCGGCTGCAGAGGCAGGATTTTCTCTAGATGTGCTGACCTGACCTGGGCAGGGGGTGCAGAGAATTGTTGCAGTCCAGATTCCCATAAGCACCACTGCAGTGCCAAGCCTGAGCCTCACCCCGGGCTACCATCAGGAATCCCTGATCAGCCTGGTTCATCCCTTTCACACTTCTCTCTGCAGATATTTCTGGGCAGTGATTGTTGCCTATTCAGGTAAAGGTTTCCAGTTAATTCTTTTAAGGCTGCTCCTTTTCCTTACTTAATCCCTGGTTTTCCTTCTTACTTATTTCAGAGCCCATCCCTGCTGCTGGGCCGCAGTAGAAGCCCTCAGGGGGCACAGAAGCGTTGGGACGTTTCCCCTTTCCAGCCGCTCATGAGCACTTGGCGGCAGAAAACACTGCCAGGCAGCGTCTCTGCAGAACCCGATCCCTCTCCTCCCAGCGTCCCCAACCCCACAGCCATCCCACGCCCGGGGAAGGCAGCCGGCTGAGCTGCCACTTCCCTCTCTCCCAGCCCAAGTGACCTTAGTGTGAAGAAATGTTTTCCTGGTATTCAACCTACATTTCCCCTCGCCCAGTTTATCCCATTGTTTCTACTTAACCCTTCCTCAACAGCCTCATCACCCTGAGAAGCTCCGGCTGTTGTTCAGCTGCCGTGCACATTTCTGATATGATTTGGGGGCAAGTAAGTCAGGTTAGCAACATACATGGCCCCCCAACAGACAGGCGTGTGTTCCTATACCTTTCACATGCCCCTTATTTCAGGTCTTGAATTACCCAGTGACCTTCTGTCAGAAATCATCCACAAGAAATGCAACATCAGTGGATCAAACCTATGGAGCGAGCCACTTGCCCACAAGGAACAAAATCCACATCCCCTTGGAGCTTTCTGCAGGATTTCTTTCTGCTTGGTTTGTTTGCCCCACACCTGCTCCTTCTCACACGCAATATTCCCCACTGGAGGCGTTCGCTGAAGGAATCAAGACACCAGCACAGCTTCTGCATCAGACACGGCAGGGCCACAAGAGTTGGGAAGGGGACAGTGGAAGCACAAGAGTTGTGTTTGGAGCTTGCAGTTCCAAGGTGGATCTCTGCAAACCCTTCTCCTGGGAGCAGAGGTTTTTGCTGCTGACGTGGGGCAGTCTGAAGTCAGTTGGGACACAAAAAGCATGTTTGTAACCCTTTAAAGAGGCATAACAACCCTTTTAAGACATAATTTATCTAGAGGATATTAACAGAGAAGGTACTGGGATGTTACAAAGCACCTTCATGCTGTGTCTGACTACTGCTACCCACAAAAGCAAGACTTGTTACTAGCAAATTTCCTGGAAATCAGTTTGAGCTTTTTCATGTTTTCTGCAAATTTCCATTACTCCCTTCAAATACAAAACACTTCTTTAAAAATACCTGAGATTAACAGAGAAACATTACAGAATGTTGTCTTCTGTGGGAACCACAGGAGTATGCCGAGCATCATTTTGTGAAGGCCAGAACTCCCCCTGCCTTGTGATCCTTTTTAACCCTTTAATGCTTGTCACACTCTCCAGAGAGCACTTCATGTTGATAGCCTTAACATAGGCATGTGAGACCTGTTAGCTTTATCCTGGCAGATCTCCCCTAGGCTTCCTTCCCAGATTTACTGCCTGTCAGCCATCCAGTTATGTCCCAGGAGCTGTGTCCTTGGTCCCAACACTTCTCTTTACCACTGAATCAACCACAAGCAGAGCATTTCTTCATCGAAACACGGTCCAAATTTGGCCTGTGCAAAGTTTTCACCTTTGCACAAGCTTGTGGATTAATTAGCAGATTTTCAGGACTTGAGGATGCTCAAAGCACTGTTAAAGGGTTAACGCTGAGACTGTTTTCAGACAGTGAGAGGTCTGGCTAACAACTTCTCTTTGTTTCCCTCTTCCTCCTCCCTTTCCCACCTTCCCTCCTGCTGCTTCTTTTATGGATATGTCTTTACTGTGCCTCAAAAAAAAAAAATTGCCTCTCTGATGGCCTTGTTTTCCCCTGACTGCTTGGGGCCATCAGAGATCCAGTCAGAGGGTGGCTTTTGTAATAAGGAAAGCTTCTTCCAGGCAGAGGAAGACACTGCCAGGGGCTTCTATATCCACAGCCTTTCTATTTCTGGCTCTCCCTTTTCACAGGGCTTTGTTTGCTAAACCCTGCTCTCCCCCACGGGACATTAATGAGCATACTTACCTCAGAAACAGAGCAAACAGAAAAGCCCCCAACGACTCTGGCACAGCCCACCCCAGAGATAAGGGGCTTTGCATCTTACCTCTCTGCCTTTTCCACTTTCAGGAGACTAATTAATAGGAATTCCTTAACGGCTTAAATCCTGCTCTATGGATTTCAGTTTGCCTCTTGGGGTGGAAAGTAAAAAGTAATCCTATTTTCAGTATAGTCGGGGGTAGGCTGTGCAGACACCGAGCCCAAAGCAATCCCAGAAAGGTCACTGCAATAATGTGATGCATAGGCTCAGAGAGCCCCAAGGAGCTCTGGGGAGCTGGCATCACATGTTGAGGCAAACCTAAGGGCCCCAACCTTTCCTCCGATGGCTGACAGAAGGATTTCAGCCCATGACATCGGCTCACAGCCCTCCCAACCCCAGCATCAGAGATGTGAGTGCTGCCTGCACCCACAGGCTGGGTCGGGCATCCTTTCCCTTCCCTCCTGCCTCATCCTGTGCAGCACAGCCGGGTATCGGCGGCACCAGCAGCACGCACGCACTTGGGATTCAGTGATCAGCCATCTCCTCAAATCCTTTACCACCCCTGTGTGTTCCACGCCCTTCAGCCCGGTCAGAGCATTGCCAGGGTGCCCTGCTCAGCAGCCGCCAGCCCCATTACCTCACCCTGGCCACAGCCCCTTATCCCTTAACCCACGCACCCCAACACACATCGCCACTGATGGTGCTGTGAGTCCTGGCTGCAGACATGCTTTGCATGGGTTTAGTGCTTTGCCGTCTTTCATCTTCCCAGTTCTGCAAATTTCTGAATGCCAGTTGTTCCACATGCCTGTCTCACACACAGTACAAGCATCCTGAAGGCACCACCACTTTAATTTTACAGTACACCGTAGCATGGTGATCTGTTCTAAAAGCAGAGCAGTTTAGCTAGAGCAGGATCAAGCATCCAGCTCAACACCAGATTTTGAGGCAGTGCTTAAAGTTCCTTGTCAAGGTGCCTAAAATACATAGGATGGGTGAAGTATTGCAGTCTGTCAAGATCTGCACAGGAAAATGCAGATCCGGATCTAACTCCTCTTCTTCCTGAACCTTTTTCCTAAAAGTTTTCATCAGTCTTCCTGCAAAAGCTCTGTTTAGTCCAGTCTCATCAGTGAATCACACAGTTAGCTGCTCTCCCGTCTTCTGAGGGCTCCAAAGCTCCCTCCTGTAGATTTTCCATCAGTGGTTGTTTTGAACATTTTTTTTCTGATGTCTCTTGAAACAAGCCGGTGTTCAAGCACGGCCTGTCTGACACCTATCCCGAGGTCAAGCCAATTATTTCACCCCTTGCCCAGAGCCGCGGAGGCAGTCACAGTTCGCACCAACCTTTCAGCATTTCCACCACCTCCAGCCGAGTGCAGCCTGCCTTGGGAAGTTTACACTTTGTCACTGTTGACGCCTGCAAAGTCACCAAAAGCATATGCCACCTCCCCAGCCCTCTCCTGAACAGCAAGTGCTTTTTATACCTCTCCCTTCCCAAATTTCATACAACTGGTCCTTCAGCCAGAAATTCTGTAATCTTGAATGCAAATTTCTCCAGGGTCTGACACAGCCACATTTTGATAAGGTATTGATACCAAGCGTGTAATTGTTTGCATCTACATATGAAGCCACCATTTTCCCAGGAAGGGGTGGTCAGGGAGTTGGTTGTAGTCTTGGATGGTTCTCCAGGCTCCCAGCTACCACCACCAAGGACTGATCTGCCCATGGGAAGGCACTCTCATTCACTTCTTGCCTTGCCAGTCCAGTCAGTTACTACTTTTTGATATCCAGCCCATCTCTTCAGTTCTTATGAGTTGAGCACTCACATTTTCTCACCTGGCACCAAGCAATGAGAAGACATTTTTGTGCCCAAGTCACAAGTGCACATTGGTATCAGCTGGCCTAATTGCAGCCTGGTAATTTCCAATGGGGCAACAACAGGCTTGCCAAAGCCAGCTCTTGGTTCCCTAAGCACTTGCTGCAGCAGGAATAGGGCTTCTCAGAGAGGAATCAAGTCCCTTTAATTTGACAGAAACCACTGAGCAGCTCTGCCACAGCAACAATATTCCCCCACTGCTGGCCTGGATGAACACTGTGAACCCAGAGGTGAAGGACTTTCATAGCCCATTACCCGGCCTCCCGAGCCATGCAGTTCCCAGCTGCCACACAGAAGCTCAGTCCCTGCTCTTTTTCTCCTTCAATCTCAGCTTGCAAACAGAGTGTGAAAACACATTTCCTCATCTTTAAATGTTTGGTTGGTTGTTTTTTTTTTTATTTCCTTCTCAGCGTATCTGCTCCTGGCCCATCACCTTGAGGTGCAGGGAAGAAGACACTCAGCGTTTCAGGAGATGTCATGTTTAACCTCGTGCACGATAGGAGCTGGAAACATGAATTCTCAGTAGCACTGGGGCATGAAGCTGAGAATAAGTAGTGCTGTGACTCGGAATCTTCAGACACAGCCACGGGAAGACGCAGGGATGTGTTCTTTTATCTCAGCCTAACCCCCAGAGGGTCGCTATCGTACAAACCGCTTGCTAAAAACCAGATACACCTTCAGCCTCACACAAGTTCAACCCCTTCTCCCCCAGTTAAAACAACGATCAGAGATGGTTATTGGAAATGTCAGAAAGCCTTGCTCCTGTCTTGAAACTCTGCAAGCTTGGCGGCCATCCTGACTACCTACACATGCAAGGGAAGCCTGGCAGGTCCTGAGTGCCAAGGCAGAAAAATCACAGAACCTTTTAGGTTAGAAAAGACCTTTAAGATGATCCAGCCTGACCATTAACCCAGCACTGCCAGGTCCACCACTAAGCCGTGTCCCTAAGTGCCACAGCTACATATCTTTTAAATGCCCCCAGGGGTGGTGACTGACCACTTTCCTGGGCAGCCTGTACAGGGCTTGACAACCCTTTCAGTGAAGAAATTTCCCCTAATATCCAATCTAAACCTCCTCTGGTGCAACTTCAGGCCATTTCCTCCTGTCCTATTGCTGGTTACCTGGACACACTCCAGCACCTCAGTGTCTTTCTTGGGGCGAGGGGCTCAAAAACTGAGCAGAGGATCTGAGGAGTGGCCTGACATCCTTCCCCAGGATGCACGGCACAGCAGCATCTCATGGGTGTTTCCACCAACAGGTACCAGCACAATCTGCAGATGAAAGCAGCATGTTATCATCACTACTGCACTTTTTGGAGAGTGGGCAAGGCTGAGGTTAAAGAACAGCAATGAAAATGAGACAGAAGCATGGAGATGGTCAGGAAAGTGAAGCAAAGTTTTGTCTGCTGTTACCAACTCAGGTCAGGATGTCCCCATTGTCAGTGAAAGCCCCTAGAAATGGGTCTTCAAAGGGCTGCCTTAAAGCATCCAAGATGCCAGGCTAGGGGTTACCAAAGCTACTTTCTTCCTCCATGTGAAATTTCCCATTTTTACTTATATTTAGCTGCTCAGGACAAACTCCAGGAAATACCAGCTAAAACTGTGCTGAAACATGTCAGTGGCACAAAGGGAGGAACATGTTTGCCTGTCCACAGCTCTCTGAACTCTTCTCCCAACCTGGCAAAGCCTAGAGCAAATCAGACACTGGTGGAGAGACTCTGTTTGGGTAGAGGCATGACGTGCCATGCTGTCAGGCAAGGACACGACTACACCTCCATAGTCCATTCACACACTCAGAGCCTGAATGTGCATCAGTCTTCAGGGAAACTTTGATGTTTGATGAGGTTTCCATCAAACTTTTGAAGTTTCCTGAGCTAGGAAGTCAACCTGTGCCTTCCAGGAAAGCATCACTGCATTGCTCTTCACCCAGAGGGGACACTCATCTGTGCATACTGGGACACCTCTCTTGCAACTGTCTTTTCTAAGCATCTCTACTGAGCCCCTTCCCAGCCCAAACACTTTCTAATAAAGTCAACACCAAAGATTTAGCTCTGGCCACAGAGCTAAAAAGGTTCCTGCCTTTATACCAGAGGCCGGTGCTGCAGGTACTTCACTTCCAGCTTAAAAATATTTATTACAGCACAAAGAGATGGCACTTGCTGCCAAGAGCTCAGTCTAATAGGTAGAGATCCATGATCCTCATTCATACAGGAAGCCAGTCAAAGCCTGGGGGACAAAAGGATTTTCCTGGGAAGGCCATGGCTGTCCTCAATACTACATGATACCCTGCTGCACCACCACACTTCTGTGCCTGCTCAGCACCGCTGACCCTCACAGTGTTGTCTCTGCACCACTGAGCAGCATGTGCCTGGCACAAACTGATCTTCTGACATCCAAAATCCAGCACTGTCAGATGACTCCTGGACTGCAGAAGGAGGAGCAGCAGGTCTCAGTGACTGGAGCCTCATTTAAATGCTGCATGCCCACTCTCAGGAGCTGAAAACACACCAAGTATGAAGGACGGGCAGAGGGAGCAAGGGGATTACTGGGGATGCTCAGGGCAGTTTAAAGCAAGCAGGCATGAAAGTTTTGCTTTGGTAGAGGTCCTGAAATCTGGCTGATGCATCCAAACTCTCCACCTGGTGTGCATCCTCACTTGGATCAACACCTTACAGGGTACTTCCTAATGGCTTATTGATTTCAACAGATGTCCCAGTAAATGTGTTAGAGAGGGAACAGCACCCCAGTAGCAACTGCAAGTTCATGTGCTAATGGCCCACTGTTCAGTGCAAAAGGGAAAATGAGTTTGGAGAGGGAAAGTTATTAGCAGGTCAAGGGGATATTTGCAATTCTAGCAACAAGCAGCCTACCTCAGAGCAGGGGTACCAGGGGCAGGGACAGCACAGCCTCCCCTGTGAGCTGACCTCAAAACCAGGGTCACCTCCTTGTTCACCTTCTCAAGGCCCCTGCCACCCTCCTGACATATCATCATCCTAGTAGGAAACCTCGCTTGCCAGGGCAAAGCATATCCCAAAATCTACCTGCCTGCCAGTTCCAGGTAGGGGACAACCATGGTCCAGTCAAAGCACTGGGCCTGGGGAATACAGCGTGGGGCAGAGCAGCTCGGCCACACGAGGAGGGGTGTGGCAGGCAGCATTCCCGGGGAGCAGCCTCTGCCAAGCAGCAGAGCAAGGACTGAATTTCTATTCTGGGGCTGTCTGTGCTTCCTGTTCATTGCGACAGCCTCAAAGGGGAGTTAGTATTTATAAGGCTCCAGTCACACCATCCCATTGTTCCCATGAAGTCAAGAGGCTGCTGGGGAGAGAGGAAGAGAGAGCAAAGCACCTCAGCAGGCTGCCCCAGCCGTGGCTCCCTGCCAGCAGTGGCACTTTGCAGGGAGGCAAAGCAAACAGCGCAGTGATGTCGCTGATTTCCCACCTCCTGCCACGGAGCAGCACAGAGAGGGCAGTCAGATGCTGGAAGCACTGCTTTGCCCTCCCCAGGTGTCTTGTGATAGTGGAAAAGGCAAAAAGGACAGGGAAATATTTTCCCCCCTGGCAATCTATAAGATTGCATCTATAAACACACTCCAGAGTCCTTGTAGACCAAATGACAGGAGCTTTAAAGGCTTTTGAGTGATGTCAGCTTCTCAGCTGGTCCAAAGCCACCCCTCCTCCAGAGCCATTCTGTTTTCTGATGGACGCAGATCAATGCCATGCCACAAAGAGGCCCAGTGCCTTCTGCATGGGAAAGGAGGGGAGGCTTCTACAAAGAGAGGGGACACCAGCAGGGCCCCAGGAAGAGGCAGCAGACCCCATCAGCCCACCCTACCCAGGCCACACACAGCAGGGGGGATGGACAGCAAAGCAGAATCAGGACGGAGAAGAAAACAAGAG
This sequence comes from Dryoscopus gambensis, assembly GCA_013389985.1. Taxonomy (NCBI): domain Eukaryota; kingdom Metazoa; phylum Chordata; class Aves; order Passeriformes; family Malaconotidae; genus Dryoscopus; species Dryoscopus gambensis. Next base: position 81,743 of record WEIT01021987.1, read on the forward strand.
TCTCACAGAGGGAAGCTGGGGAGTAGAGGCGAATACAAGACAGAAGGGTAAAGCAGATGTGGCAAATGGAAACTGGAAATAGCTCCTGTGCACACAGGAGCCCTCACTAAGAAGCAGCACAGCATGAATTAAAGCTATTCTGGGGCTTACCTCAGGGTGTTACTCTTCAGTGTTGCACAGCACCTCTACTAAATACAGAGGAAGCCCTTTCGCTCTTGACAGGAGGAAGGGGCAGAGACAAAAGAAAGGTACGCCAGAAAAAGATCCTGCATCAGTACTAAGCCACAGCTGAAGACAAAGGCCTTTTTATAGGTGAGACAGCCAGGTGAAGAGACTTCAGTAAAACTCTCTGCTTATTTTCTTCACCTGTGCTAGGAGAGACTTGCACCTCCTGGTGCTGCACAAGAATGAATGCAATAAAGAGCCCGAAGCACCAAGATGAAAAAGTGATGGGGGTTGTGCAAGTTCCCGCCTAGGTAAAACTCTCTGTTTCAACTCAGTCAGCAGTGGAAATTGTTTGGTCGCTACTTTTTCCTAGATTTTGAAGCCTCCCTGAATCTGTACTTGAGGGATCACGCTGCCTTGATGCAGGATGCATCTCAGTTTCTGTTTTTCCATGGGTTGGGACTCAGCATTTCCCATGAACAGCATGAAAACAGATTGCAGTCATTTTAGGCAAAATGATGTACACATGCACAGCCTGGTCAGTGAGAAAGATCCAGCCTCCAATTTTGACAGTCAGCTTCAGAGGACCCAGAATTTCACCCGCTATCAAGCAATTCATTGAACAAGGACTTCTGCTGCTCTATACCTTTGGCACGGTTTTACACATGTTTTAAGAATTTTTTTGTTGTTGTTTCCCTTCCCCATTTTATTTCCTCTTTAAATTCCAAGACAACTGCCTGTGTGCAAGGACAGCAGCTGTTTTATTCCTGGAATTAGCACTCAGTTACCGGCCGGCCAAACACTGGGCTTTCTGCAGGAAACTTGGCTTTCCTGATTTGTTGCTGTTTTCCTTAGGCTGAAGTTAATGTCTGCTAGAGCCAGAACAGACATTAAGGGTTTTGTCTGTGGAAAGACAGAGTTCACTCCTTGTCAGCAGCAACGTGGGACCTTTCAGAAACAGAAATATTTTCACTCCTAGGTTTCAGAAAGACACTTTGGCAGCATTATGAACCCAAACCTTTGGCAGAATCTCACAGGCAGCGAGACAGAGAGAGGGATTTCATGGGAATATGAGGAGCAAGAGGGATCAGAGCTCAGTGCTGCACTAAGTGTGCAGGAGTCCTTCCCACACAGCCCTCAGTGCTGGCACCAAAGCACTGCAGGAAAGGGCTCAGACTGCAGTGCCTGCTCTTCATGTAGAACAGTTCCTCACATCACAGTGGCTGCACCTCCACAAATGTCCTGCAGAACTCACACAAAAAACCCAAAACCCATTCTGGCAGTTTGGGCTTTGGATGTTGGACCAACAGCAAAGCAATGGAGGAGAGAGCACCATGGATGCACCTCCTCTCTGAGGGCTGACAGCTCGCTGGGAGAAGATTAGAGTCACCAGCTGGGGAAGTGTCTCGGGTAGCCAGAGGGCTGTTCCAGAGGGCTGTTCCAGAGGGCTGGAGGCAACTGGCACTGTGCTTGCATTGCCATGGGCCTGCTGAAACCAGAGCACATGATGTGACAGGCTCTTTTTTTGCCTCCAGGAGCCAGGAGGCCCAGTGAAGTCCAAACACACTCAAAATAAGGGCTGAAGCCTCTGGATGTTGATCCAGTACTAAGTGAAGCTTCTAAAACCATGAGGTTTTCCCATCTCTGACTGTATTTATCTCCTTTGCCTTTCTCCTTCCCTTTCCTCTCCACCATGTCCACGTGGAGACCTTAGCTGGTCCTGGAGCCTGCACTCCTCAGGACTTATCCCATTAAGGGCACAGCTGCCCCGCAAACACTTCTAGGGCCCCAAGAGCTGGAGAACTGCAGGTCACATGTGAAAATGAGGAGAGGAGAAAGAAAAAGAGCAAGGGTAGAGGCTCGACATCTCCTCCTGCCCCACCCTGGAGCCTCCAAAGGCTTTTCCAAGCAAGGATGGAAGGCTGGGACAGCCAAGCACAAGTGATTGCAAATCAGATGCTCAGATAAAAATGGCGATAGGTTTTGTTTTGGCACCGAGTTTTTCCAAAACCAAAAAACCCCGCTGAATAAGCATCGCTTTGATCATGGATCTTCGCATTAATATTCTGCTTATTTTTGGTATGGCCTGGGGTCTCTTTTCCTTCCATGTCTGAACCTTCAGCTTACTTTACTTTCTAAAGATTTTTCTCTGGGGGAGGGGGGAAAAAAAAAAGACTGGAAATGCTCTTTTTTGCTCTTTTTCATTTAAAAGGAAGCTGAGACTCCCTAACAATGAGATGACTCCAGCAGCTGGGCTTTTAAGGACACTCTGGAAATTACCAGACTCCTGATAAAATCGTAGGAGTTGGCGAGGCAGTATTTCCCCTGCACAATTACAATTCCTTTGCCCGTGGGTATTGCTGTGTTGAAATGCCTCTAAATTTCCTGCTATGTCATTGAATTTGCATGCATGTCTTTTCGGTTCTTTCCTTCTCCAGCCCCTGCCAGAGAGTAGACATTCCTGAAAATCAACTAACCACACTCCCATAACTTTACAGCCTGAAGACCTTGAAGCAAATGAGCCTTGAAGAGTAATTGCAGAATTACAGGCACCAAATGATGCTGAATTATGCAGCGCGCTTGGTGGACGCTGCTTAGCGGCTGGATTTGGGGGAAAACGCTGGGTAACAGGAGAAAAAAGTCACTTTTCCAACTGATAAAGCAATGCTAATAAAACTCGCGCTGTTTTGGACTCTATTAGCAAAAGAATATGGAATTAAACAGTTAAACCTGCACTGGGAAAGGTCAGATTTAGGCATCGCCCTGACACATCTGCATTGCTGTAGGAGGTGCTGAGAGCAATCACACACCAAATCCAAGCAGTTCAGCTAACAAGCATCAGCTAGGATACCCGGTCTTGGAGGCAGGTGTGAGCCAATGTTCCATCCTGGTGGCTCAGACGCTGTGGGACGCATGGACCTTAACCAAGATGCATCTTCCTAGCAGGATAAATTAAATCCTACTGACTGTGAGAGATAATTTTTTCTATTGAGAAGACATCCCAACAGCATCATCACTGACCTAGCCAAGAGGAAAGCAGCAGCAGTAGAAATAAGGAAAGAAATGTGGTGGATACGTGTGCAGTGATGTCTGGTGATGTACATTCATTGCAGTGGGGTTGGACAGGTGACCTTTAAAGGTCTTTTCTGATCCAAACCACTCTATGATTATATGCTCATTAATCATTGACCATCCCTACATCTTCACGTGCAGGGTGTTTCTGCGTATTCTATGAATAGCCCTCATTATTAATAGTATTATTATCATTATTAATATTATTATCATTATTTCCATTCTTCACAGGTAGGAATCAAGCTGAAAAGTTAGAATTAATTAAGAAATTAATGCAGAAAATCAGCAGCTTGCTAAACATCACACAGGAAATGGGTGAGGACTGAGGGATGGGCAGCAGGTGTTCCTCTGACCAGACCGTCAGGTTGTAGTGGCTTCCTGCCAGCAGCTTGGCATTGCATAGGACCCATAAAACACAAGGCTGCTGTAATGTCCAGAGGTCCTGTTCCCCAAAACTGTGATATTTTCCATGGACAAGAACTTGAAGAAAGGCAGGAAGGGAATGGGGGAAGTCTGGGTGCTGGTTATCAGTGAGAGTGGCGGACGAGGCAGTGGGAAGAGCAGGAGCTTTGGCGGGTTGACCAAGAAATCCTCAAAAGCAGCAGTACCTGAAGGGCCTGGCATTCCCAGCGGGTGCAAATGGGCAGCACATGGCTCAGGTGTGCCAGCAAGAGGAGCCCTGCTGTGGCATCACAAGAGCCAACAACCCTGTCACCCGCAGAGCATCACCTCGCCCAGGAGTAATGACTCCATGCTTCCCCAAACTGTTGTGCCAGGTTTCCCAGTGCCCGCCTACCACCCTGCTCCACGTCTATCGACCCGCTTCCAGAGCTTCCCACACAGGCTGGCCGGATGGGAAGGCAGTGAGTGCCGCAGCATGCGATGAAGCAAGAGCTTGAGGGAGGATGGGGAGGAGGGAGGGGATAAGTAGGTGACAGTCTAATTAAGGACCGCGTGATAACGTCTGGCTCCAGCAGCCGGGCTGCAGGCATTTCCTGGCCGCGGGATGCTGCCAGCTTTGCCACCTCAAAGCTTGCCTTCACACAGCTTTGTAGTCCCTGGCCACAGCCCCACCGGGCTGATGGAGAAGTGTCCGAATCCATTGTCCTGCTTGCGTGCCCATGGGGAGGTAGAAGCAGAGGCTTTAGGTTACCTTTTGGCTTGCCCCTCGTTGTTGGGTGCTTAAGCCCAGGTGTCTGCTGCTGTTGACACTGAGTGATAAGTGGAGACATTTTTTCCATAGGAAAGAATCTCAAGAATTTCCCTGTTCTCTTTTTATTCTTTTTTTTTTTTCCTTCTGCATGGTGGTAAAGAGCCTGTTAGTGGGGAGGGGGTGGGGGAGGCTGGCACGAGGCAGAGGTGAGGAGGTGCTTATTTAAAAATTAGATCCCCCCTCCATTCCGTTCTCACAAGCAGAGCCACTCTGGCCCCAAGCTTAAAATTCTTGTTTAAATTAGCTATTCCTCCCTTTCTGCACCCTTAGCTGCCTCTAATAGCTGGTCCTCAATGCTCTAATCCCTGACTTGCAAACTGGTTCCCCAAAACAGCAGCCAGCAGCCACCTCAGGGGATTAATTATCCCTCCAGAAGCGGGAAGAGCTGTGGCTCCTTCGGTGTAGTCTGTGATGCTGAGGCTGAATTTGCACCTTTGCATCCGGGCTCACAGTTCAGCCCCCTCCTTGACCCCTTCAAAAAGAAGGGTGAAACACTCAGAGCTTGGTTTAGCAGCTGAGAGAAAAGTGCTTGGATCTCAACTATAAAAACAACACCTTTCCAAAAGGGAAAAAGCAGACATGAGCTGGGAGAGGGCCCCCCTCCCCTTGCCCATCTCGTGACACTGACCCACCACCATAAAACACCCCAGGCTGCCATTACCAGAAAGCTCATATTATATTTTTCATGCTTTGCTGTGTCTCAGCTCTGTTTCAGGTCATTTCTGATGCCATTCAAGCAGGTTAGAATTTTTCCCCCCAAAGAAACCAGTCCTGCCTTACTCTGGCACACCCTGCGGGGCAGGAGGAAGACCCGGTGACCCCACAGGTGTGCTCACACACCCTCCCAGCGCTGTCACCACGGGCAAACCTGGTCTCACGGGGAGCTGAACATCCACACCCACGTGTGCAGCCGCGTGTGTGCAAACACCAGGGGCTGAGGTGCTCCAGCACGCAGGGGCACATCCCAGCACATGCAATTGCTGCCCAGCAATGCTGCCCAGCCCCTTCTGCTCTCCCAGGACTTTGCTGGAAAGTAGACAAGGCACCTCCAGCCCTCCTGCTGGTGCAGCGTGCCAGAGGGCATCTCCTCCTCTTGGGGCAACGGTGACACTGATAAGCAGGCACCATCCCCAGCACAGGATGGAAAATAGAATAAATGTGCTAAAAAAACCCTGGTGCAGTGGAAAGCCAGGCCCGGGGGGACTGAACCAAGCAGCCTGGGACACCAGCTTACCTAACACATTCAGTGGGGCTTGGCCACCACACAATTGCCTGTATCTTCAGCTTCCTGCAGCAATTAGCTGGCTCTGGTCATCAGCTGCTCCTGCCCCGGGAGTGGGAAGGCACAGGATCCCCACCGCTGTGTTTCCTGGGAATCTGGGCCAGCACAGAGCCAACAGGAGTTATTTTCACGGTTAAATTATTTAAAAACCCCTCATTGCAGTGCAATGGTCACACCCCTCTCTCATCTGCTCATGGGCTGGGGGAATGTTGGTGGCAGTGAAGCAGGATGGGTTGAGGTCCTTGCTGTAGAGGATGCCAGCTCTCCTGGAGAGGATACAAACCTGGGGTCCAAAACTCATAAATTGCCCTTTTCCCCCCCTCACCTCCAGTCTGCTGCACATCCTCACCCTCAGGGAGCTGGTGAACTTCCCCACCCATCCCTCTCATGTCAGGGGAGGGGAACAATGGGGGATAAGAAGGAAGAGGCAAACAAGGCTTGTTTTGAACAAAAGGATAAAGAGGCCAAACCACAGATGAAACATTACCACTTCAAAGGGGTAAAAAAATAGATAACAACATTAGTCACCACCAATTAACGACCTGCAGCCTCCACAGCCTGCGGGGGCTATGAGGAGCCTTCCATCCTCCTCCTCCTCCTCCTCCTCCTTCCCGTCCTCCTGCCCTCGCTCCTGCCTGTTTATCATATGGTTTATGACAAAACAACTTATTAAAGGAATTATGCAACTGCGCTCCTAACTCTTTCCACACTGGATTTTTCCAAAGCTTTATGCTCATCAGGTAATTGTGCTGGAGACACCAGCTACCTGTTACAAGCCCTGTGGTGCGGTTGGTTTTTTTAATGAGGCCTCAGCTCCTTAATTGCTTGCCTGCTTTGTTGGGAAATCTTAGTTACATGAGTGTGAAGGTAATCCAGGAAAAGTGCTATCGGTGTGCCCAGTTCCAGGGGCTGGCACTGCCTCTGGAATTGAACTCTGCCCACAGCCTTGGGACCAGCATCCCAGGAGGGCACTCGGTGAAAGGACATCTTTACACCTCGCAGGGCAGACTGGTGTTGGCTCTGCAGCTCATGGTCCACGTGCCCCATAGGAAACTCATCTCCGAACAGGGCCCACGTGCTGGCTGCCCTGGGATTGCCCTGGGATTATCCAGGAAGCCCATGTGACGGCCGAGGAGGAAGGTGTGGACCTGTGCATAGGTACCTTCTGCCTTCTGAGATGCCTTTGGGTGCCTGAGGCTCCTACCCAGGGTTGGCAGATTTGGTCCAGGAGCTACCAGAGAAGCATCCTCCAGCAGAGGCAGATGTACCTCTAGCCTTGCTCCATCCAGATGCACCAGGACACCACCCAGACCTCCCCAGATCCACAGCCTCTCACTGAGGGCTCACCATCAGCAGAGCCCTGCCCTGCCCTGTGCAACCATCTCAATTTGGACTGTGAAATTTGGACCAGAGTTGGATTCCAAATGCCCCTTAGGCTGCCAGCAAGGGGCTGGCGCACTCACACCGAGCAAACCTGTTACCTGTGCAAGAGGAACTCCCGAGAGACCCAGCAGCGTGGCAGGTTTTGAGCTGGGCGCTGCACAGACACGGGGCGAAGGGCACAGTGCACGTGAGTGTGTGCTTGCACAAAGCAGCTGGGTGGGTGAAAACCCGGCTCCCACGTTCGCCAGAAAATCGTTACCTGCTATTTCAGTTTGCTGGTTTCAGACTTTGCTCCAATTTGGTGTAAAGCAAATAAAATCACCTACAAAAAACCCCACCCCTCTAACTGCAGCCCACTGGGTCATCTCGCCCAGCCTCAAATCTTCTGGTAAACAACGCGCACGATGACAGACACCAGGCTGCTCCAGGCCTCTGCACGCGTTTGTAGCATGTAACACAGCGCATGAAAACTGTATCTCTGTGTAATTAGCAGTGCTCAGAGCGGTGACTCAGACATTCCAGTGCACTTTCTTCTTGTCGTTAGTGTGCGAAATCTAACTTTACTCATTTTTTCCAATGACTTTGGACTTTAAAAACAGTAATTAGCAAAGTCAACTTGTTATCAGCTCCTGTCGGTTACTCGTCCTCCTGCCAGTCCTCCACTGTGCTTTGGTCACAGGCAAAGCTTTGGCAGTCATTTCCCAAGACTTGCTTTGGTGCAGAGGACCAGGGCAGCCAAGTGAAGAAAATTGTTGCTAAACCTGAAGCCCTTCCACACATCTTTGTGTTAAGCACCAGATCATTGAAGTAGCTCTAGACTGGGCCTTTATGTAACATGGTAAATAGCAGGTAAGACATGAGATAAAACTTGAGAGGCATCATTTTCTCACTTCTCCTTCTAGTTACCACTAGGCAGGCATCGACAGATGGAAAGTGAAAATACTGTCCTCTCACTGTTGTGCTTCTCCTACCGTGTTTCTTACGGTGCCTTTCATCTGTGCTGCTCGCAGCTGGCTTTACTACCCATCCATTGTCACATGCTGCTGCATCTGCACGAATGGCAGGCTGCTGCTTCCCACTGCTGATGGGTGCTCTGCCTTCCTGTGAAACATTTCCAAGGGTGCTACGGAGCCTGTGCTTTGTGAGGGGCAGGGGAAGCTGCTGGTCCCCGTATTTTCTTCCCTGGTGGGACAGACTGGTTGTGAGACCTCAGCAGAGGAGGCTGAAAGACCAGCATCCCCCTGAAATCTGTGGGGAGACTCTTGTCCAGCCAACCTGCAGAGGTGAGCCACCACTGAGAGTACTTGGACTGACATGTGCGAACGGGAAAATGCTCAAGATAAGTCCACAACATTTTAATATTAAAAACTAGAGTGGAAATAACAACATTTCCCGAGAAACGGAGGTGATTCCTCGTGAGCAGATTGTGCTTGTCTGCCATTTGTAACGGTGAATCTCTGACACACACAGAAAGATGGGGTACTGCGCAAGACCCATCTACAGCCAGAAGTTTCTGCTCTGGGAGCAAGGGAGCAAACAGGATCAAGCCCTACAGCTGGGCTGCAGACAAAAGACCCAGATCCTGTTTAACCTTTTTGGTCTGTTTTCCTCAGCTCAAGTGGGATGAACCTCATCAAGAGTTCATGAACTATCTGTTCATGCTTTGTCCCTGACACCTCTCCTTCCATTTCCATGGTCTTCACTGCAGTCTTGCCATGTGTTCCTCATTCTTCCCATTCGCCATTGGGGTTTTATCCACCCTGTTGTGTCACTTCACGTGACTGATGTCCTGCTGGTTTGGGGTTATTTATTAAGAAATGTGAATTTTCCAGCAAATTCAGTCCTCTGGGCACAAACAAAATGGCTGGCCATGGATGCATAAATCTTTTTACACTATGGAAACGGGGGCACTGACATGTGAAGGGGCAAACCCAACCCGATGAAAGCACAAAAGAAACTAGGGGTGAGGTTCAGCTCATCTGGATTCAGCTGCTTGAAAGCTGGGCATGCAAACTCATAAAAACATAGAACGGTTTGTGTTGGAGGGGACCTTAAAGATCACCTAGTTCCAACCCCTGCCATGGGCAGGGACACCTTCCCCTAGACCAGGCTGCTCAGACCCCCACCCAACCTGGCCTTGAACGCTTCCAGGGATGGGGCATCCACAGCTTCTCTGGGCAACGTATGCCAGTGCCTCACCACCCCCATATTAAAGAATTTCTCCTAATACCTAATCTAAACCTACTCTCTTTCAGTTTGAAGCCATTTCCCCTGTCCTGTCACTATAGGCCCTTCTAAATAGCTCCTCTCCATCTTTCTTGTGGGCTCCCTTCAGATACTGGAAGGCTGCAATTACCTTACCCAAAGCCTTCTCTTTTCCAGGCTGAACAATCCCCATTCTCTCAGCCTTTCCTCGTCGGAGAGCTGCTCCACCCCTCTAATCAACTACATGGTTATCTCCATCCTCTTGCTGGCCTGAGGACATTCTTTCCAGATAGGCTGTTAAGATGATTCACCTTCTGGAGATGTTTACTTCCTTCCATGGAATACAGGAGGAGACCTAACAACTACCTCAGACTAAACACACAGATTTTAATTACCATGGAGGCAATTTAGCACTACTAGCCCAGTGCCAGGGTGGGAGGTGGCATCACAGGGTCTGCAGCTTTTGGGGTCCTTTTTCCCCGGGTCTGGAGCTTTTCCTGGCTCTCTGGGTAAAACTCAGCCAAAGAAACCATCTCTTCTGACAGCAGTGGCTCTGGAGATTTCTTCTGATCGGGTTTCCTCAAAAGTGACTGCTGCTGCTCACACCAGGAACCTTCCCGGTAGACAAATGTCTAAGGTTTGTTGGAAGAGACAGGTATGGAAAATCACTGATGGCAAGTCCATATAAAGAACGAAATACTCACTTAAGGTAAACATTATACTTCATGCATTCTGTGGCCAATCCTTCTTTTTTTACAGAGGTCAGGAATAGTTACAGAAGCTTAGCTGGTCAGATCAGGCGAGGCAGAGATAGGAAGCCCTGGAGAAATGGTTTGGGCTGCTACTAAGAAAAAATAGAAAGGATTCTGTGTGGAAAGGAGCACATGGATGGGGTGCAGTCTGTGAAACAAGCTGCAGCAAACAGGCAGCTGAGAAAGGCCCTGGACTGGGCCAGGACAGCTCGGGAGTCCATCTGGAAGCACCAATGGGGTGCACAGTAGCATGCAGGAGGGCTCCCACCTGCCCCATATGAATGCCCATAATGACTCTTGCCTCTTCCGCACACAGGCAGCCAGAGCAAACCCAGCCAGGAATCCACATCCAGGTGCTGAAGGTTTGGGCAAATCCCATTTCGGCTCAGCTGAGAGCCCCATGTTTAGAGACAGGTCATGAGGCTGCACACTACAAAGTCCCTTTGTCCTTGGGTGCAGGGCACAACACCCCCAGCACGATCCGCTGAGCCTGGCAGGGACTGAAGAGGCCCTGCCAAGCCCCCTCCCCGTCCTACTGTCAGAACAAGTTTATGCACGAGACCCTGCTCTAAAGCTGCCTCTGTCTTCCCCTCTTGTGAAGGCATCCCAAATCCCACCAGCTGGAACATTACTGGATCAAACCCACCAAATCAGTGTCAGAATGTGCCAATTACTCAGTAGGCTGTGCCGAGGGTAAAGCGAGCTGTGGGCACTGAGAGGCAAATCCCACCAGCACACACGGACACACACACGGACACACACCCACACACACACACACAGAGCCCTCCTGGCACACAGGAAAGGTTTTTCCCACATGAGGGAACACGGAAAGCAGTTCTACCTCTGCTGCTTGCCGCAGCACCCACCCTCAGCCAGCTCACCTCCACCCCGTGAGACCCAGGGTTGTTGCCACCTGGCCACCAAGCAGGCACCGTTTCAAGCAGGGGCAGCGTGGCTGCAGCTCTCGTGGCAGCAGGGGTCAGGGGTCAGGGGTCAGTCCTCAGCCCCGCGGGCAGCAGCCACGGCAGGCTGGACAGTGCTGGCAGCAGCTGCAGTGGAAAAGAGTTGTCAAATGCCGCTCGTGCTTGACAAATATTTGTCGAGCTGACTGTAACCTGCCTGGCTCATACCTCTGAACGCAGAGAACCTGTGGGGAAGAGCTCAAACCCCTGTGATACAGCCACCCTTTTCCCCTGCCCCGGCACAGCTGGAGAAAGCTGCAAACCTGAGCCATCTCCTCAGCCCAGCTGAGCTGTTCTCAGCCCAGAGGACGGCAGGAGCGGGCTGTTATGTGGCAGTGACCACACTGGGATTATATTCCTGTGTTTCCCCTTGTGCTGATTCTCACCTTTGCAGCCCAGAGCCAAAGGCACAGGCCGATGGGACCCCAGAGGAGGTGGGGAGCTGCCTGGCTGTAGCTGGACGAGGCTCTGGGTGCTGCTGCATCCCTGCAGCTTGCAGCAGAGCTGCAGGCTGTGTGTGCATGAGGCTCTCGGCATCTGTGGCCAGGCACTGTGCACACAGCACGTGGCCACGAGCACCCCTGGGCCACGGGATGTCTGGGAGAGAGGCAGGACACACTCTGGGACAGATGGGGCAGGAAATACCTGGGCGCCTGAACTGGCTGAGGGCAGAATGAAGAAGGAAGCACTGAAAATGAAAGCAGAGCTGCTGTGACATTTTCATGCTTGGCTTCTGACATCCTCTCCCTCTCATACACTCGACTTCCTTGCTTATTTTTATCAGATGAAGCTGATGGTCGCTGCTACGGTAACCCTGTGTGGTTACAGCTCTGGCAGGGAACGAGTGCTCAGTGCATGCTTCCTTTGTGGCTTCTCTCCCCGTGCAGTCTTCCCACCCTTCAGGGCTCTCAGAACAGTGGGTTTGACTTTGCTCTGCCTCAGCTGCCTGCTGTGATGGGCGGAGGTTCACCCCTCCAGGCTCTGCTCCCTTGCCCGCCAGCCACGGCTGTCTTCCATCTCTTCTTGTCCTGCCTTTGCTGTCTTCGGTGGGCAACATACAGGTCTCTGACCCCAAGCATGGGGCTGGGGGGTTTGTGTTTTAACGTGGAAAAAGCACAAGACAACTTTCACAGAGTTGATAACTTGGTGTGGGAGAAAAAGCTCTTCATTGACAGGAAAAGGTCTGATTTGAAACAACAACATAAAAAAAATCACTTCTCTTGCTTCGAGCCCAATCCTTCCCCTTTTAGCCATTAGAGGGAAGGTGGGACCAGAGAATAAGGGAGTCTCTTCCCCAGCTGGTCTGTCTCCAGTCCTGGCACCCAAACTGCCCCAGCCTGCTGGCCCAGGCTTTCAGCTCACACTGTGGCCATCAGCACAGCACGACACAGTCGAGCCCCACTCATCTTTTCCTCCAGGTGAACTTCCACTGAGCAAAAGTTGGGAGCTGCAGAGGTCAGTGGGTGTCCCAGGGTATGTCCTGGCAGCATTTCCAGCCCTTCAGGCACAAAACCATGGAGCCACAAGGACCTTTGGCAGAGCAGCTCCCCAGTATCACACCTAACAACCCCACCCACAGTGCCCTCCCTCACTTTGCAGCAGCTCCTGTTCTCTCTGTCCCTGCTCATCATCACATAAACACACACACTGCTCCCACCACTCCCAGGCATTTCCTGGGTGAAGCAGGTTTCTCTGCACTCAGTTCCTCCCTAGGTGATGGGCATGAAGCCTCTTCCCTCCCCCTCCTAAAAACAGCCCTTATAAGCCTTCATTTGTGTAAGGATGGCTTTGAGCTTAGCTCAGCAGAGCTGCTCTCCAGCCAGGCTTGCACGGCCCTTTCTGCAGGTGGATGATCACTGGAGCTGTAGAAAGGGACACATTTTTAACCCAAGTGGCTCAAAGCCAGTGTCACTGTGCTACTGACACTGCTGGCCTCTGGGAAAGCCCGGGATGGGCCATGGCTCAAGGGATGTCCCACACGCTGCCCCTCCTGCTGCAGAGACACTGACACAGACGCTGCTGAGCGTGGGGGCACCAGGCAGGTGCACAACTGAGCTCTGCTGTGCTCCTCCCAGATCCAGACACAGATCTTTGCTTTCCTGTCCAAACATAAGCAGAAAGGCGTCACCTGGACCGTGAAACACCCAGAGCTTTTCTGCTCTAGTAAGGATTTAGGGATAGTAATTCCGCTTGTTTGTATAGAGATGTGTGGTGCTCAGAGTTGCTTTCTGAGAGTTCAGAGCATGTGCATTACAGGCTGTTGCTCCTCGCATCCCTTGGTTTGTTCCAGGTGCCTAGATCCGGAGGATTTTCTTTTAGTTCTGATTGTGCTTCAAGGCATCTCAAAGCAGATCAACAGCACAAGGATGAAAACTCCATGTCCTCATCTGCTGGGAACTTCCTACTGGGACTAAAGTTGGGAAGAGACAGCTCACCTGAAAGAAAATTCAGCTTCTCCTGTTGCTTGCAATGACAAAGAGTGTGGTTACATCAGAGCACAACTTTGACCTGCACCAAGGGGACCTGTATCTTAGGGGTGGCTGCTCGCCACATGCAGTGCTGGTGAATTATCTTTGCCCTCCCACAGAGCAAGAACTTTTCCTGCCTGCACCCAAGTGTAGGCAAAGTCAGATGCCAGCAGTTCATGTGCAGAGGTTCAAGTGACTCTGGGCTTTGATGAAGCCAAACAGCAGTGGATGCACACTGAACACTGCAAATGAGACATCTGGGAGAGTGAACACAGGCTGAACTAAGCAGGACAGCAGTGCACAGCTTGCTGTGTCTTCAGTTTCAACTACAGGGCAAAGCTTTGAGGAGGACAAATGCCCCAGGTTTAAATGTGAGCCAGGAGAAACATGGCTCTATGTGCAAAGAAAGGTCCTTATGCCACCCATAATTTTTTTGGGATTACTAAGGCTCACCCGATTCACCAGCAAGCCCATTTTCATTTGATGTTCCAAGTTCCAGTTTGGCCACAGTAGCTGGAGTCAAGGAGCAGCAAAGAGCCTCCTTCCCACCAGCACTGCTCCAGGCTGATACAGGGCAGACCCCCTGGCTGGGCAAGCCCCACTTAGAGGCCAACACTTCTGGTCTCACCCCAAAACAGGATGATCTGTAAGGATCCATTCTTCATTCTGATGGGAGCCTGAAAAACCTGCTGGTGTGAAGCACATGGAAGTAGCAGACAAGTTCAATACATTTGCAGTTTCCCTAACCAGTGCTGTATTTTAAACAAAAATGCTCTGGGTCAAGAGCAAACATCTTCACTGATTTCAGTGAAGCACATCTGGTTGTCTTGGAAATGCTGCAGCAGCTTCTACAAGGCAAGCAACTCCATGCCCGAGGAGAAGAAGAAATTGAAGCACCTCTGCTAGAGGCTGACTGAAGAAAAGGAGAGGTCAGCTTTAATACTGCGTTTGTTTCCATGGCATAAAACATCCATGAGGGTTGAGCACAATAGAATTCATCTTTGAACTGTGGGGCTCACACTGAGCATGCCCTCAGTTCGAGCATTAAATGGAAGGGTCATTAGTTAGTGTATTTAAACTAGTCTCATGTAAACATAACACTCCAGCCTCAGCTGAGTTTGTTTGCCTAGGTTAGATTAGAGTGTTAGCTGCCAAATCACAGGAACTTGTGTCCATGTACTTTAAAGATATGGGTATTCCAGGGTATTTGCTTCTTATCACCTGGTTTTAGTGGAAAATTTAATCCCATTAAGTACACTATTTGAATTACTGAATCCTGGCATGGCCAGACTTCTACACCCAGAGAACAGTGCCTTGGTACCAGAGAAGCTCAGAAATGCCATTTCCTCCAGCAGCACCACGAACTACAGCACAGAGCCATCGGTGTGTGACAAGACACAGACAGCTCCTCAGGAAGAGCTGATCTCTACACCCAAAATGGCCAACACCGACAACCCTGGGTGGCTCAGCTGAGACCGTACAAGCGCACAGCAAGGCAAGACTTGTCTTCGTGAGTGCTGCTCAGGGCAGGGGAGAGCATGCACAGGGAACATGACCAGCAGCAGCTGTGAATAGTTTCCACTCTCCATGACTTCATGTTCTGTAAGGTTAGGTAAGGGGGTAGATGTAGATCACAGATATAAATACAAATTTTTTCAGGAGCAAGTAAGCTGGAGCAGCAGTTTGCCACAGTGTTTCACACAACAGTGAGCAGCCACAGGAAGACGGAAGGCAAAGGTGCTGCCCCTCACTCTAAGTTGACTTAGGTTTCCAATGCCATAGGGCATGAACGGAGGCCAGCCACATAAGACATGAGTCTCTTCAGGTGTGTGCATTAGCCTTGCAAGTCAGCATACCTAAGACCTGAAACACCAGGACTGGCCATGCTCTGGGAGGCTGACCATCCCAACCCACTTCCGCAGTAAAAACAAAGCCAGTATGTTTGGAAAGCATTTTCAAACTTTATTTACAACTGTCACAGTGACAAAAATGTAGTTTGAAAAAAATGCTAGCTTCTCCCTGAGGCTCAAAAAAGAATTACAGAAATATAGAATGTATATCATACAACAGGAGGAGTTTTACTGGAGTGCTTTGTTCTTTAGATACGTTCAACAACAAATAGAAATATACACAATACTTCCAAAAAAAGGATGCAGACAGAAATATGCAAGTCTTTAGGGCAGACAGCAGGTCTGAAGTCCAAGGATTGCCATCTCACTGCTGCCCACATGGTAACATCTTTGATACAGAGCTTTGACTTGGTGGTACAGATGGTAGAGACCAATAGAGAGTAACACTTAGAAATAAGACGACTGGCTGGTATGCAGGTGTACAAGCTCATTCCAGTAAGACAGCAAGACTAGAACAAGTGTTACAGACACAACAGCTGAATCCATTGCTAGAGAAAAATGGTATCACCACATCATGGCCGTTCGGTGATCAACCATCCGCCAAGGTGGGCAGGGAGAGTGTCTGACTGGGTCTGAGTGGCTGGGCCAGAGGCCAGCTGCAGTGTAGGAACACTGAGTTTCTCCTGCTTTGTGCTAACTCATCTCCAAACTCCGATCTGTCCGAAAATAGTTACACAGAGCTGATAAATTATTGCCATTATGTTGAAACACAAGCAAGACAAGACTAAAACAATCCTGCCAATATGTTAAAAGCAGTTCCCAAACCCCACCAGCGTTTAACTACTCATGAGGTATTAAAAATACAAATACACACATGTCCAAATAGATTTTAAAAATGGAACCAGTTATAAGCAAAGGGGGGTGGCATTGGGATTATTATGGAAGTTTGGTTAAGGCCTTGACATTTCTTTTTCTCTTCCATGACCCCACATTTGGTTTAGGTGGTAACTGCTCTCATCCTATCCCAAGACTGACTGGCTCCCAAGCTGGTCCCCAGAGCTGCAAGATCATCCCTTTCCAGGAAAGCAGCAGGTTACCCTATCTGGCAGCAGACTGGCCTTCTCCTTGAGGCAGGATATGGTGAAGAGAGGACAACCACAGACCTCACAAGCCAATCTGCACCTCATTAAAACAACCATGAATGTTTCACCCTTGCTAAGAAGCAGGAACACCTCTTGTCTCACGACACCCAGGCTAATCCTCTCCCAGCAGACCCCATCCTGCAAACCCCACTGGTGATCCACACTAGATCTGGTGTTTCGTCTTTGGATGAGCCCCAGGTCTGGCAGCCCTCCCCACAACACCCCCCCACCAGCCTGTCCTGCACTGAGGAGGCCCTGCAGTGCAAAGCTGGAGGAGAACCTCCCCACCCCAGCCCTCTCAAGCCCACTGACCAGCAAGTTAAGAAACACAAAACCCTACAACCTCAAGGACACCAAGGCAAGGAGGCATAAATCTCCACCCTCAGGCTTGGGGCACTGTACAAGACGAGACCACCCCACCCACAGCAGCCTCAGCAAATAGGAGAGAAGAAACTGAGGTTTTCAAGCCTACATGAGCTCTTGCTGCAGACAGAAGCACCTTTTTACATCCAACGCACATCACCTGACGCTCACCACCTGCAAGATAAGCTAGGGCGTCGCAGGAGAGATGACAAGCAGCAGCCTAATGCTACCCTGCAAATACAGCTGCTCAGCATTGAAGAGTCTAAAGGCAAACAAAGGGGCAGAAAGTAACTTTGGGAAAAGTGGCTGGAAAACAGGCTCAACAGCGAGAGCAAGAAACCAGACTACTCCTATGGACGCTCACCTTACCCTAGGAGGTGCCGACCCAGGGAGAGCTGCAGGCCCCTTGTCACTAGATCATTTAGCCATGCTTCGCTATGGACACCCTTCCACCCCCCAACACACAAAATGGAAGCTGTAAGAAAGGCAAATCTGAGATATTTCGGCTCTGTTCTCATGCTTTTAGCCAGAGGCAGCTCCCAGCCAAACGCTGCCACCTCCAACTTTCCTCCCCCTCCCCGAGCTCCCCCCTCCAGCAGTCCTCGTGTGGTCACCCTCTGCCATGTGCTTGGAATTTCACTGCTGCCTCCGCCTCGGAAAAATACAGATAATGATCTCGAGAACAGCAAACATTTCTCTGTGTTACTTCCTTCCTTCCTCAGGAGGTCTGGTGACACCGAGGGCTTCAGTTCTCGATACAGAGAATACAAAAAAACTAAGATCTCGCAGGTGCAAAATTGAGCTTGTCTTTTTAAAAAGACTTTCAAAAAATGTGTGGCTCTTCCTTCAGAAGGGTGCGGTCCCTTGCCTTTCCTCAGATGCCATTTATTGCTCCTTGTTGTCCTTCTTTGCGTCTTCACAGTTCTCTTCCTCCTCTTCCTCGTCCTCCTCCTGCACGAGGAACTCTTCAGGAGGCCATCTCAGCTCCCCGCTCTCCACGTCGCCCTCCGTGGGCTCCACCACGATGGAGGGCAGGCGGTCCTTCAGCTTACAGTAACGATCAAAGTCCGAGGGGTCAGGAAAGATCTGAAAGAGCCAAGGAACAGGCGGTGAGAGGGGCTGCATTCACACAGTCTCAGCCAAAACCCAGCTCGAGACATTTAGGTCTCCAGGGCAGACTAGTCTGGACACAGAGTCAACCACTGAGTGATGGGAATACTCTTGAACTTGTAAATAACCTTTCCAAGTCTCCAAGTAATGGAAATGAGCGTTGCCCGAGAGGCTTCTGAAGCACGCGCTTGCTTGGATAGTGCTCAGCAAATAGGTATCTGCCCTTTTGGATATTTATCCAAATGCCTCTCCCTCCCACCCCGCTTTTGCATTAATGCTCTTGAGCTTGCACATGGAGCTATCTCGATCAGAGAATCTGAGATCTCATTTCCTGCTGCTGCTCAGGCTGCACATGAGAACAGGCCTGTTCTCCAGGCCCTGCTGCTGGGAGGCAGAAGGCTCATGGCAACCCAGGGCCCTTGCAGCAAGGGCCTGTGCCTGGTATCACTCCGGGGCCACAGTGCCAGCCCAAAATAGCTCAGCTGCATTTTAGAGATAATTTTGGAGGTGTTCTGCACACTACAGCTACCATACATCAGCAGTGAAACTCAGGACACTCATTTTATGGAAGCGCTGGGGACTGAACCGTATTTCTTCAGGAAAGGGGTACCTGTAGCAGAGCCAGCAGTTATGCACTGTAGTTCTCATGCAGTGAATATGAGGAGTCCTTGATCTCCAGCCCCTCAAGGTGCACAGACCTTACCTATTCCCTCCCACCCACTGTGTGCCACATGGACACACAAGCTCGTGCAGTGCAGCAGCCCCAGGGCCCATGCTCGCTGGTAGTGCCACTGGGATGCACACTTTGATCCGACTAGCAACTGAGGCAAAGCATGAGTACAGGAGAAAATCTGCTGGTGCCGTGTTAGCAGCAGCTTTGCACGACTAGACTGCAATGTGAACAGAAAAGGTTGCGTTACTTGCGGGTAACTTGCTAGGGGAACAGCTTTAAGTCCCATCTCATCCAGAAGGGAATGCTGGGTGATAAAATCCATTTGCTACATCAGATCTCCTGGTTAGTAACCAGAAGGTTAAACAACCACCACCTGCTATTTTAAATTATTTTATCAGAGTGCCTATTTCACATTAGAGTTGCATTTAAACACCCCAAAGAAGAAGATGACAAAGTGCATTTTCCCCTTGAGGTTGTAGGCCAGGTGAGAAGTCATGTGGCTGTACTTTTCTTTGAACATCACCTGCATTCAAGTGAGTCGCAAGAGCATCCTTGCAGGGAGCAGCACTGCCAGTCTGAGACCAAGACCTGATCTCCTTTGATCTTTGTGGTTCCAGTTACAAAAGCAGGCTCCCCATCCAGGAGCCCTGAGCATTAACCATGAAGCCTCATTCTCCTTGTGCCAGTCGTGTGGGCACCCACCACCTTGGGAAGCCCTGGCCACAGAAAGTGAAGTAACAGCCTATCAACTCCTTCTTCAGCCTAGCAACTATTAACTGCAGCATCACCTCCTTGGCAATATCCAGTCTTCTACTGTTCAGCCTCATTTCTCCCTCACATCCAAAGCTTTGTGGCAACCAGACTGCTAAGCTGAGAAACCCATCGGGCTGCTACCTAACGCAAAGTCAGGCAAGGTAACAGAAGGCAATGCACGAATCAGGGGCTGTTTGCACATCATCATCTGGTCCTGGGGACAATGGTGCAAGAGTCCAGCTCCCCCCATCCACGTTTTTCAGGTGCACAAGAGCAGCTGAGGTCCTTTGAGCACTGCCACATCAAGCTGGGCATCATAGTGTGAGCTACTTGCTATTAGTCACTCCCGGCACCGGTGAGAGCAACTGTTTCTTGGAGCTTTGTGGCTTCTGCTTGGCCAAACAAAGGCAGTTTCGGGCACACAGTGCATCACTGAAAGTACAGTCAGTGGCTCTTAAGCATCAAGTTATCTAAACCCCGGACAGGGAAAAAAAATACCCTTGACATTACATGGTTTAGAGGGTTGCAATGGAAAAAAAAAGTGTGGTTCAAGAGGTTACATAAGCTGATAATGTCATGAAAATAGCCTCCTATGCAAGAAAAATAGCAGTATAATAATTAAACTAACCTTTGGCTGCTATTATTTTAAGCACATTAGGTCAAATTGGAGCAATTTCTTTGAAAATAGCCTGCCAGATTTTTTTCCAGAAACTAAGTAGTAGTCATTTCCTTACAAACAAATATCCACAAAATGTGGTGTGCAGCTTTTTTAATAAAAAAAAACCCTAGCACAATCTTATCTCAAACAGCTGCAGGACAGGCCGAACCCAAGAAGGTCAGGATTTTTTCCACTAAGTCATGCTTTTTAATCGTTGAGGCAGCATGAAGGGAGATGTTGCAACTGCACTTTGAAGGGGCGTGGACAGTCAATGGAAAAAATACAGAAAGGCAGATTTCCTCCAATGTGACAGGCAGGGTGACAGCAGGCCAAGCACCGGGGCCCAAGGAAAAAGGGTTTAAGACTAACTGCACATCCAAGGAAGCCAAGTGAAAAGGCTATCCCAACCAGCCTCCCCACTCCCTGTTATAGAAAGAAAAGGGCAAGCACCAGCTGTGTTCCCACTCCAGCAGTGCCAAGCTACATTTGCTGGTTCTGTAGGCCTAATCTGGTCCCACTCCGGATTTAGACAATGGGGAGGAAAAAACCTCCCTAACTTGCAGCAAGCTCCACGCTGGGAATGCAGCAGCTCAGCTCTGACCTGGGAGCTCTGCACCCTCTGGCACAGCAGCCAGGACAGCAGAACCTGCCTCCAAGCCTTTCTGCTCACATTACCCTGCTCAGGAGCATGGGAGGAAGGCTCTGCACCTCCCAGCCCACAAAGAGGGCAGCAGGCACGGGTTAGCTTCTGTCGTCCATGACACAGAGCCACCTTGCACACAGCTGAGGCAGATGCCTTCCCCTGGCTGACCAGGTCACTTGATAGGGAACAAGTGACAATCAACTGGGTGTGATGGCTGCCTAAAAGCAAATGTAGCAGCAATTCAAAGGTATCTTTCACCCCTTCACTTGCATGATACAGCACAAGGGGCTGCAACTGCTTCCACAGAGCCTCCCGCAGTGGCTGAGCCCCAAATCCTGGCCATGGAGAGGCACATCCAACACCTCTAGAGCCACAGAGGACACGTATGTTGCTTCTTACGCTACTCAACACAGCTTCTTGCTAACAGCAAGACTGGTTTTTACAGGCCCCTCTGGATTTATATCTGGGGAACTGCTCTCCTCATGAACTTACCCAAATCACATACAAATTGACCAAATTCTTGCCTTGCAGCTGGAAAGGGCAGGGAAAAGCAGAACTTGAAACAAAAGCTTGAAATGATTTTAGGAAGATCATGTTTGCCTCTGTTTCAGATGATCTAGGTCTGCTATCCTTGGATGAAGTCTTGGCAGCAAGAACGGAAAGTTTTTATTGCCCTGGGGAGGCTTGTACCCTCTCTCAGCATTCACAGGGATGGAGAAACACCAAAAGCAGGAGAGATGTCAGACAATTAAGAAGATTAGCTCAGCGCTACCATAATCCAAGTGACACTTGTAAAGTCAAAACAACTTCCACATGTGTACTCCATACCAACACCCATAGTTAAAATGCTTGTCTCCTCTCCCATGGGGCTGAAAACTATTCAAAATTGTATTACAGAGAGACTGAAGCAATGAGATCTTTCCAAATTAAGTTACTGGTTTGGGGGAAAGCTTTGGTTCATTGTGGTAGCAATATACAAGACTGCAAAGATCCCACTTCAGGTACACAATACACCCCTGCTGGACACATCTCACTCATCCTTCCCTGGACTGAAGAGCTGAATTTTGTGCCTCTTCAGCAGCATCAAGCCAATATTCCAAATCCCAAATCAGCATTTAAGTTCTGAAAATAAAACTTCACTGCCATTGAGAAGCACGGCAACCTCATTTCAGGAAATATTTCAGTCATCTCTCAGTGTCCTCTTTGGAGGACTCCTCCAGGTACAATGCATACATTTACTCACACAGCAGTCATGACTCGAGAACGAGCTCCACGTATGTACACAGCAGCTGTGACTCAAGTTGATGAGCCACAGCAACTCCCCAACCACAGAATTACTGCCCTGTCTCAGGGCATGATGTCAGGGAAACTTCCTACATCTAACCATTTTCCCCCAGAGTAACAAGGCATCAAAGCAGGGGGGAAAAAACATGCTCTGAGGTGTTCCGATGAGCTGCTGTCCTCGGTTTGGATTTCAGTGGAACACTTGTGCACAGCATAACTGCAAACACGATTACTTTTGGATCTGTTTATCCCATATCCTGCTTCTATCTTCATTTAGGCCCCAGACCCTGGAATACACATTGACTCTGCCTACTAATCTTGTCTAGCAGCCGTGCTTGCTATCACCACCTTCTTGCAGCGTGGTCTCAAAACCTTCCACAGCAGCAAGCAGCAGCTCTGCTGAAGGACTTCCCCTGCACCAATCAAGGCTGCACAGACACGAAGCACCTCACAAGAAACAATTACAGAGGAAGTTCAATTTCCATTGAGCCAACAGCCCTTGGGCCAGTAACATACTGGTGGTCGTTTAATTGGAGGGATCCAGCAGACACAGCTCAAGCCCCTCAGCATGGGAAGCCAGTGATTCCGCAGGGCTGGTGAAGAGGTGTTGCACTCACCAGAAATGACTTCCCCAACACCAAGCTTTTGGCCCAGCACTGGATACAGCCTTAAGCCTATTTACCCAGATTCAGCCACTCTGACGTGATTCCCAGCGAGCTGTGGCTGTGATTAACCTAGACAGATCCCAGCATGATGCGATCATGACTTACAGAGCTCAAGCTCCCCATGACAACCAAACCTCAGCTGATGGCATGAGGCAAGCTCAGCCCCCGCAGACCAGTCTCCTACACGGGAGCCTGAAGGACCAGCGAGTCACCAGCCAGCCTGCAGCCAAGCAGCACACTCAACTCAGGACACTGCCTTTGCTCAGAACACACACTTGGGGCATTGAAGCATTTTCTGTTGTGCTCAGACCCTGCTCCACTTCCAAGAAGCAAGGTAGGATTCCGGTCAGGGCAGTGTTTTGACAACAGCTCCACGAAATGATTAATTCAGCCTCGGTTTCAGTGGCATTGTTCGTGCCGCTGGGAGACAGCGGCAGAGGACAAGCTGACAGTGCTGATGAGGCTCTTCAAAGAACGGGTATTTCTAGGGCTGGGAAACAGCAAACAGTGCATTAGGTCTGGCTGGCAGCAGGAACGGCCCGGCTCCCTGGACATTGCCAGGCAGGAAGTGCATGAAGCCCTCCACAGCCACATCTGTTTGTAGCAGGGGCAACTTGAGCCATCAGCTGCATTTCAATGAGGTTTTTGTTTAGTAAGTCCCATGGGAATTATGGGACATCTATTAAAGATCCAGAAATAGCTTCTCACTGCAGGCACAAGACCCAGCATGACATCATCTCTTCAGTCACATCTTCTGTTTTGTCTATGCTGCCCTGTTCTGAGACACATGCCCCAAATTCACCACTCACTTCTGCTCAGGCCCTTGAAATCTGTTGGCTGAACCATCTTTAGAGGGCTCAGAGGGCAGCTTGCTGTCACAAATACTGTAATGAAAGCTGTCTTACAGAGGAAGCTTTTGAAGATAGCACACTAGCTTACAAGCATTTTGCATAGTAACTGGAAAAAAGGCATTCCTATGATGAGAAAGCATGTTTCCCCTAAGCCTATGGAGGCAACTCAGTTAATACTGCTATTACTTCTGCAGTCTGAGTTTTCACACCATTGAGCAGTGATGACCAGCCCAGCAAAGGGCACAGTGCTTCACCAGGGAGGGGAGTGCAGAGCTTCAGCTGATGTTTGAGACAGACAGACACCCCAGGGGGTGGTAGATGCAGAAGAAAAAAGTCAACAACCCAAGTTCCCTTCATAACCACTGAGACCCAGAGGAGCCCTGAAGTTCAATGAACTCCACAAGACAGAGGAATCTGATTGAAGTTTATACTCAGGGTATGAGCTTGCTTCCTCAGTTTACTTCCAAGTAGAGGCAGAAAGACTTTGAAACAGTACTCTTGGTAGGACAAGTCTGTCTGCAGCAGGTACTGATGTGCTCTAGAATTCCAGCAGTGCTGCTGTGCTGTACAACCTCTTCTGGTCCAGACAACTTCATGCCTGCCTCCAGTGGCAGAAGCAGCCCCCAGTCTCACAGGCAGCACCCTGCAGACCAACTCCCACGCAGTCCCTGCTCTACACAGCTTGAAGGGGGAAATTTGGAACCCCAGCTTGAGGTCATCTCTGTAGTAAAATAAATTCAAGTCCTACTTAAGGAACAAGAGAAATTTTTGAAGCTAAAAGTTTGCCTCTCCCAGTTCTGGCTCCACTTTTTATTTTTTGCCTCTCATAGCCAGCCAGGGCAGTTACCCTGTGAGTGCCTGACTCTGCAGATGAGTGGAGGAAGATGCTGCAGCTTAGAACAACAAGCCTCAGTGTAGGAGCAGTCATGCACCATTAGCCCTTGTCTGGTTTTAAGTTATTGCACTACAGCTCTCAGACAAGCATACAATTTTCCATATACCAAACTCCCTCCATCAGCAAGATGAGGCACAAAGGGCTAAAGTCTGAGGCAGAACAAAAAGCTCATGGTGCTATTTGCATCAGATTTGCCCTTGCTGGTCTCAGTTGAGTTTTCAAGCCTTTAAGGATGCTTTTAACTTACCTTGACTTACACTGTGACATTCTCAGCCTAGCAGCCAGAGAAGGAAAGCTGGATCCTGCTCCCCAATCCTCTTCACACTAACCTGAATTAGAGGTAGACCTCATACACAGCCCACACACTGCTAGTGCCATAAGGGTCTTTCATTTCAGCTCCTCTACTCTTGCTGCCATCAGTTTGCTTCACATCAAGGTGAAGCTCCTTGCAGGCATTTGGAAGAAATCATCTATGACTAGACCACAAAAGAGAACAGATCTAGGATGCAAAAGCCCTGCACAGATATGAGTCGTCGGCATTTATGACTCACATGCTCAGATTCAGGTGATCTGCTCAAAACCAAACAGGCCTGTTCCCCAGTTGGCCCAAACAGACTGATCAAGGTCATTAGCACTTGGGGAAGAGCCTCGCTGAAGTGATCATTAGGACAAGCAGGGCACCTAGATTCTGCCTCTCCCTGGGAATTCGGATGGGTAAAATAGAAGCCTTTGACCTGACTGGGTTAAGCCTCTCCATAAGGTGACCCATGAAGACATCACATGCAGGTTAGTTTGCTTCAGGTCTAACCACTGTCATTCCTCTGCACTCTGACTGTCAAGAGAAGCCATACACTCCCCACTAACTCCAGTACTGAAGCATAGCACAGCTATAAACTACACAACTTGCATTATCCAGAGCTAGAATCCTCACTAGAAGAAGGAATGCATCCCCTTTTCCTCCCTATAGCCTTGGCTTCTACTGGAGGCCTCAACAGTGGCCCAAAGTTCAGTCGATTTCATGCTCCGGTGCACTGCTGCTGCCTGGTAGTTCCCCTTTCAGACATAAATATGCAAACATTCAGCACCTCATCCAAATGCGCACTTAGGGCAAGTGTCTCTGTGCAGGTTGTGTAACATCTGCAAAGGACGACCCCTGCATCTGGATCTGCCGGTGAGAGCCACCCGATGCAAAGAGCAGATGCAAGTCATCTGCCAGCATTCAGCATCTGTGTCAGATCTCATCAACAGGTCTCCTGCAAGTGCAGGAAACCATGCAACTAGGAGGCTAAGGTGCCTAACTTGTGCTTTGATTAACTACAGGCAAGGAAATGAAAGGGGTATTGAGACTAAAGGATTAAGGCTCGATCTAGTTGAAGACCACTTCTTCACCCCAGCCACTGATCTAGAGACTAACAGCTAACTACATTGCTCAGAACTTTCAGAATGAAGGCAACTCGTGCCTCCAGGTACGATATCTCCAGTGACATTTCAAGGCTCATTTAGGCTGTGTCTGGCCTCTCTGTATCTTACACAAGACTGTTAACCCTCTCAAACGGGCACATCAGTTAGGATAACCAAGAGCTAGATCAAATAGGGCCACATAAACAGCATCCTCCCGCTCTCAGCAGATCAACTGTATGCTGTGTTACAAAGATGTCAAGAGTCCTCTCAGCCCAGTGAGTGGCATGAATCCTTCTTTAACCCACCTCCCACTGAGCCCTGGGAATGCTGAATGAGTGGGGGCTCGGTCACTTCAAAACAATCGAATCCTCTGCCAACCCATACTGATAGCGAGTGATATTTTAGACAACCATCTCCTGCCAAGCAAACATTCCAGTCTGTTGACTAGTTCTCACTACTGCAAGACCTGCTATTAGGTCAGGCTATGGAAAGGTACATTAGACCAAGCTTACAGTCTAGCCCAGGCAATTCCACATGGGATTAATGCCTCAGCTGCCAGCAAAGCACTTACCTGATACGACAGCCCATCCTTGCGGGGGCTTAGTCCGATCTCATCCATGGCTGGGGTGTTCATCATCACTTCAGTCATTTCAGCGGATCTCAGATAATCAGAGCTAGAGACAAAAGACAGCATTCCAGTGATCTGAGGGGCTCCGGGAGGACTGAGCACGAGTCAAGCGGCGAAGCGAGCAGCAGAGGCTGTAGGCAGTCTTTTTCTGGTCCCTTCCTTCCTGCCCCCCCTTGGAAGGCAGCGGAAAAAGCTCAGTACCTCGTAAGCCAGAGCTACATCCAATGCCCTCGGAGCACCTCCCCGGCTCTCCCCACAAGAGCCCAGCTCAAGCACACCCGGGGACGCTCCGGCAGCCGCGCTTCGCTTTTAACTCCGCTTCCTGCAGCTCTGCCCCGCGGCGGAGGGTGAATTAAAAAAACACAGTAAATAAAGTGCAAGCGCGGGGTTTACGGTTTTCCTTTCTTTCTTTTTTTTTAATTTTTTTTTTTTCTAAATTTTTCAAGCCGGTGTGCTTTAGATCCCGCTGACTTATTTTACAACCTCGGGGACTTCCACACCGGCGGAGCGCGCGGCGGCAGCTCCAGCTCGGCTTTTACAGCCTCAGTGGCATTTCCAGCGCGAGAAAGTGAAGCGAACTCCCGCAGCTCGCAGTTCCTCCGCTGCGGCTCATCCCGCTATCGCCCGGCTCGCACCGCCCGCCGCGGGAAGCGCTCCCCGGGGCCCCTCGTCTCCTCCCGGGGCAGGGGGAGCGGCTGAAGGGGCTCGGCCTCAAGCGCCCCTCGGCCCCGGCAGCACCCCGCGACGGCAGAGCCA